>JAVJGI010000060.1:88986454-88996855 GCA_035590275.1 Ibycter americanus
CACGGCTCGGCACGGCAGCGCACGGCACGGCTCGGCAGCACACGGCACGGCTCGGCACGGCGGGTCCTGCCCGCCACGCAGCTCCGCGACAAGCTGGAAGCTGCTGCGCTCCTCAAGCTGGCGACAGATTCCCTGCGCTACATTAGCAATGACAGGCACGCACCCATGGCCGATGCGTGATCCCGGTTGATCCGGGATAGACATGAAAGCGCATCCATAGTTCTGAGGATATAAACCAAGTAAGGAAATACTTGCACGCTAAGAGTTTTGTTTTCATAGGTCTTTGGTTATGTTTACATTTATGTTACTTTTTGTAATACATAATATCTAAATGTTTTCTAAAAAAACAAAACAAAAACACACACACACACACAAAAAAAAAAACCCAAAAAAACCACCACAAAAAATGGGAGAGTTTCCAGATCCTTGGAAGGGCAGATTAATGAAAGATCATTTTCATTGGGCAAACATCTGCCATGTCGTTGATGATGTCTGTTAAGTTCATCCCTGTGCTTTTTGGTTTTTCACTGATAGCGCAGAGAAACATTAAAAACAACTATCTTTTGAATTTTAAACTTCACACAAATCCTGATAAACCCATTTATTGCATTTACTGTATTTGAAGATTACAGCAATGCAATGTCAAAGCAATGTCATAGCTACACTACAGTTACTCCACTGTAAATTTTTCATTCTGAAATGTACACTTTGATGAGAAATTGCCCATGCTTGGGCGCAGTTCAAGTTGGGTTTTGTTTGTTTATTTCTCTTCCAGGTGAAAGCAAAAAGTGTCAAGTAGCTGAAGAAAATTCAGAGATTTTGTATTTGAGCAAACACAACGCCCAGTCCCGCTGCACCTACCCCCACCCCCCTCCCACCCCCCCACCCCCACCCCCCAACACAGCAGCTTGTAAGTCCACAGATAAGTGGATTCTAAAAGTGTCTCAAACTCAAGAGTTTATGCAGTCTGGGATAAGCGATATGTACCTCTCCGTCTGAATGTGCTAAGTTAGGGGAGAAATCCTGTGAAAAATATTACACATTACTTTCCTTTTTGTCTAAAAGCATGTGAAGACCCACTGTCAATGGGACAAAATCCCCAGTTTGCTTGCTCCTTTTGAGGTGCAAGATGATAGCCCTTCTCCCATTTTAAACGAGTCTTACTTTGAGCTTTTAAATTAGACAAATACTCCTGGGCTTGGGAGGATCAGACCCTTTCATAAGCAAGACAGCGGAATGTGTCACTGTGCTTCCCGGTCACAGGGGAGTCACTCCCATGCTCACTAGTGTAAGTGGGAGCAAAATCTGGTTCAGTGCTCACACTGTACAGAGATATTTAGTCTCATAGCAACAAGGGATTCCAGAAGACTTCTCATGTGAGAGGACACTGGTACCTGGCAACGCCGCTTGCTGTACTAAATACGGTTTACTGTGTTTTTTGTATTTTCTAAATAGCTTTGGACCTTTCAAATAGGGTGACTCCTGTTCAACAATATCCATCTTCAATGTCTTTACTTGTTACCTGCATAAAGATTTTTAAAATATTAAAAATATCTCAAGTTACCAGTGTAGACTTCTCTGGAAGACTTTTCTGAATAAATTCCACTGAAACAAAATCCCCCCTTATCTTTCGGCCTGTTAGATTTGCATCCCCAACTAATGGAATAACACCCGTAAAACAACTTCTAAGCTACTTAGGCCAAAACAAATTCACAGGACTGTCTCACTGTGAATTTTCAGGTTTTTGCCAGAGCTCTGATCCCATACGTCAGCAGTACAGAGGCAAAAGACTGTGGTCCCAGCAGTAGCTCCTGCCAGGCAACCACTCCACAGGAACTTTCCCGGTTGTGTTTTAATGTTAAAGGAGGGATGCTCAGCACCTGAAAGCTAGTAAAGGTGGCATTGGAAGACATTTCCAATACAAAAGACAGTTGCAGCTGCGAAAAGTAGTGAGGAAGTGAGGAATGCATTTTCCTGATGATCAAGAAGCAAGAGCAAATGTGTATGAGATATAAGCTCTTCTGAATTCTTATGGGAAAGCAGCATAAAAATGAAGTGCGTAATTTCCAAATGTGTGTTCTTTTTTGGAAATTCAACTCATTTGTTCTTTTTACCAAAACTTCAGTCTAGTTCTACAGAATTCCTAAAACTGGAACTCTGTAGCAATAGATAGCAGCCTTTGCTCAGTTCTAGAGATTTAAAAGTATTATCTGTATTCTGCATTTACTTTTGTGAAAAGATTCTACCAAACTTTAGAAGATTTATTCTTCACTAGTGAAATATTTTATAAATAAAAATGTGCTAAAATTCCTGGAAAACAATCATGTTCAGATTGTATTCCATATATCTACAACTAAGTCCCTAGTATTTTCAGTTGTGTCAAATGCCTTTTGCGTAATTATTTTATTCCTGTTCATGCAATAAAACCCAAAATTACATGTGGCCAATGCAGATCTAAATGCAGGCGCACAAGAGGTGGCATTAGCCCATTTTCAGTAATGAATTTGGAAACTACTACTGGCTTTGAATCACAAAAAATAGAGCAGATGATATCTAATATTAGGTTATCTAGACCAAACCTTTGCCAATGCCCACTGGATTTCATTTTTGTTACTTCTGAATTACTCAGGCAATAGTCTGTCACCAGTCACTTGAGGCGATTATTCCAGCCCAGTGGTTCTCTCAGCTGGAATGTTTCTCCTGATGCGAAGTTTAACATTTTATTTTGTTGAAATTCACCCAGTTCATCCTTCACATATGCCTGAAGTGGCATTATAAATTTTTTTCCATTTTGAATCTAACCAAAATAGATGATATATTGAGTATATAGTAATGAATACAGATGGATATATTTCCACCAATTAGTTTTTGCAGCCTTCAAGTATGTTTTTCCCCTGTCTTCTCTGCATGCCAATGGCTGGTCCACATTTCTTTGCTACTGAGCTAGTCACAACCACAGTAGTCCTCGGAATTTTATCGCTGATCTTCAGCTGATGCTGGGCAAGTGCCACTGGACTAGAAATTAATCTTTAAAGAGATTCTATTAATCCCTAGTTTGTGACATAATGCAGCTACCATAAGAACCACAAATACACGTCCATTTGACCATTTCCCTCCATGAACACCTAAAACTTTCACTTGTTTTTTTTTTCTTTCACTTACCTATTTAGGTGATATGTTAAAATATTTTGAATGATTCTTTGACAGATCAGACCCTGCTTCCTGTTTCTCCTGGTGACAGATTCATGAAAGGGATAGCACAGCCTAGATAATCTAGAATAACCAATGTCCAATTTCCTTGCTACAGTGCACCATGTCTACTTAGAACTTACGATATTTTTTTTTTTTTTTTTTGGGTGGGGAGTGTAAATCATTTTGTTTCCTTTTGCATTTCAGTTGTATTATTTTGCTGTTCTTGCCTTCTTCCTAACCTCTTACTGACTTTCTGTTCGGGTATGCTTTTCTTCCTTTTTTCTATTTATAAAGAACTGTGCCAGCAGTTCATGTCATGTGGACAGTTGCCCATTGGGAACTCACTGCACTTTCTCCCACATAGCAGTCACCAGCTGATAATAGCTTTTGGCCACTACTGCCAAAGGCTGTATAGGACCTGCCTAAGAAGAAGTGAAAGGTTCTGTAAGACAACTCTGATCCCTTGAACTACTGGTAAATTCTCCCAAAACACAAATCTGAAATGACACAGTGTGCCAGTCACAGTTACTATGGGTAGTACAGTCAAACCATGTTACCATGCTCCTCCATCCATGTTGTATTCGCGGATCATTTTCTTCACGTCTGCTCATCAAGCAATCTCCCCTTATATAATACCAATCTTAAAACAGCTCAATTCTGAAATGCTGCTTTTGCCCTCTTTCATTTTACCTTATACATTCAACCTGTTACAGGGAGCACCTAGCTTTGCAGTAGCTTCTGTGACATATTTAACAGCACAATTATAGATGACTTGGTAACCACCCATTGACTAAAAATAACCTAGAAACTGAAGACACACTTAGGTATTTATACTTAGATATCCCAGAGGAACCCTTCACAGCTCCTGTAGCTGGGGAAAACATATGTATCTCACCAAATGCAGTAGGCTAGGAATCCTCAGGGGTGGAGGCGGAGGGACGCAGGGGAAGCGATAACATTGCACAGCTGAAAGATTTTCTAGACAACACTCTGCCAGATAATCCAACTCTTATCCAACTAGCTCTGCAATTAAGGTTTCCTACTGAGAACAATGACAGCATTATGACCTGGGGAATTTTCTACACAGAAAAACCCCAACGCATCTGGGATTACAAAATTTAGAGCCTTATAAAAACCCAGCTCTTACACTGATGGTATCTGCAACCAGTACAGATCCAAAGGAACTAGTGCCAGTATGCACAGGAGAAAATATATGAGCTGTAATGAATGAGTTGCCAATGAGGAGGGAGCCAGGGCAGCATATCCTGTGTGAAGAACCTGCAGTGCTGAAACTCATTCTTGCCTTCCAGACTATGGATATGCTTTTTTTTACAAGACATACCAAGTTTTCACTCAACCTGTTCAGGAAGAAACATTCTAATGTCTGATGAAAGAGACATCTAAATGATGTGATTTACTTTCTATCATACATGATTATATATGTTATGGCTGCCTATGGATAGTTTTATATATTTGAGGGGAAAAACAAACTCAGTATTAACTTGACAGAACCACATGTCTTTATGGAGAACTTCTAATACTACAGTGTCTGTCTGCCTATCCTTTCCTACTCCCAGTTTTCCCCAGTTTGTTTACGGCCTTCATCTATTCTTGGTTTCAAAATACACCTTCATTCAGCTAAAAGGGCCTGAATAGTAGCAGTTTACATCCAGGAGGAGAAATACTAATTTCAAAGACAGAGTTTACAAGCAGGTGTGAAAGGCCTTTCTGCCTGCCTCCAGTGTACGGTTATTGCCTTGAAATGATAATAAAGTGTTCAAAGTCAGGTTGGACGGGGCAACCTGATCTAGTGAAAGATGTCCCAGCCCATGGCAGAGGGCTTGGACTTTACTTTGAAGGTCCCTTTGAACCCAAACCATTCTGTGATTCTATGATTCTATGATAATTCAAAGAGAGCATACAACTATTGAAACTTACAGTTAAACTGGTAGGCAAGGCATAGGCTTGAATGTTCCAATGCTTATAGGACTACTCACAAAAATCACAGTGAAATTGAGAGGGCTTATCCTTGTATTTTTACTTTTTATATATTTTAAGATCATCTGGATTTTTTAACACTTCTCAAAACACAACTGTTTACTCCTTTTTTTTTAGAAAGAAGGTTTTGTATTATAACCAGGATGATTAGACATATGAAATTAACAGAATTTAGTTATGAACCACAGTTTCCAGCCTCAATTCCTGAGGGTCTAGCCACTCACATTCAGTGAATAAGTTCTTAACTGAAAATGAGACCCATGGAGAAAGCCATGCAGAATAAGCAGTGACTCTGTGACTCAAGTCACAGCAAACCTTTACAGAATGTCCAATGGCAGTGTTGTATGGAAAATTAGTAAGTTAATATATTTGGCGGTTTTGTTGCTTCCTTCCACCTGGGGTAGGGGGATTTAAAAAAATTATCCAAATTCTACAACAATGAATTCAACTATACAAACTCATAGTCACTGGCAACTTAACCAATAAGCTCTTTGATCTACAGCTTGAACTTCAATCAGAGAACTTTCTTTACGTTTATTTAGCTATTGACTTTCCACCTCAAAACCTGGGTATCACAAAAAATTGATCAGGAGCTGAAGTCAGGCCACAATGGACACTTTAAATTCTTTCCATTAGCAATTCTTACTGTAGCAAGTAGGAAAGGGAACTGCAGCAAAAATGGAGCATATCCAGAACAAACCAGGCACCTCCACAAATAGTCAGAACAGGTTCTGAACCCATAAGGAAGAGACAACGACTGCCTCTGTAATATTTGAGCATGTTGGGTGATATTACTGAGGGAAGAGGTAATTTTTGGTTGCTAATAAGCTAGTGGAGGGGAAACAAATCTTTTTCAGACAAATGTTAAATGCAGATGCTTTAAAAATTGTTCAAAACCTCAAATAAACAGTTGAGAATTGTTACATGCACAAAATGAACAATTATTACATTTTAAGTATAAATTAAAATGGGTTTACCACTATGGCACTCTTTTTTTTAACCTGAAAACTCTCATGTTTTCAAGAGATCTACACCTGCATCAGACTGTGACATTAAAAGAGGCCCAGAATTTTATATATTAAGTTTCTTCTGGGTCTGTGTTCAGGACTTCATTCCAAAAGTACGAATAAGTAAAGGACAAAGTAGTTTTTAAATTTACAGTCTTAGAACACAAACTTGGTTGCTATTCTGAAATATAAACCAGTAATTTTACAAGCCATTCATGTATAATATAGTCCACTAGTTCTTGACAGTAAAGAAAAAAAGTATTAGCCAGTCTCTAGCTGTTATTAGATATGGCCAGTTAATACCAAATGGTATAAGACGTATTTTGTTCAGTAGGATTAAAATGGATTACTGCAAGCTAATTTGAGATTTATTACTAGACTGTGGAATTAACACACTGGAGGCCCATCTATGTACACCTGGGGTGAGATAATGGCAGGAACTGCAGATTAATATAACCTTCCCTTGCATGCACAACCTATTCATTATTTGCTTGTCTGTTCGTTTTTGTGGGAAGTTTATTTCTTCTGTTTACCAGATACATTGGGCAGCCTATAGCTTACTACAGTTAATGAAGTAGTCACTGTACAGCAGCTTTTCCCAAAACTTTTTGTGAAAAACATGTTTTAAAAGGGAAACAACCTCTTTGGTTTTGTTTTGAATTATGTTGTTCTAATAGGAACCATTTTTCTGCATGCTTACATTGCTTCAAAATAGAAAGCTTTAACTACAACATGAAATGGAGCATCTAAGACTTTGGCATTAAACAAAAGTCCAGATATTAAAATAGTACCCTTGGCACATGGGCAGTGACAGAGCAGAGCCTGAACTAACTTCTGTAAAAATTCTGGAGATACTGTAGCTGATTCAGCTGGATTTCAGCTGGATAAAACATTGCAAAGAGCGTTATACAAACATTGTAAGAGGTAGAACTCCTTCTCTACAGCAGAATATACACACTCCCTGGGCATTGCTTAACCTTAAATAGAGAAGGAATAAAGTGGATCATGGACCCCTCTACACCTGCTCCTGGGAGGTCTTAGCATCACACCTGTGCTGTACTGCCCCAATAATCATACTTGTTAGCAGGCATTTGAGGAAGATACAGAAAGCTTTCTCTGATTTCTTCACTTAATGCACACTCAGTGAAAGCCACACACCAACACCCCATGTCTATACTGTCCTTCATACACAGGTTCAAATTCACTAGCCCATAGGTTTTTAGTTGCTTGTGTCCATATCTGAAAGGGGAGATGAATCATGATAGCTAATTGATCCTGACAACAAGAGTGTATAAGGCAATATATAGGCAGTAGAGATGATCTGGGAATTATGGCTTAAATGCGAGTTTAAGTCTTAAACTAGCATATTGGTTAAGTCATGCCTGCAGAAACAGCTTTGACCTTAAAATCACAGTAAAAATCTGAGTATGATTTACCTCACCAGTATACTAATATAATGGTAATATTATGACATTATATTAGTATAATATTATACATTGAATGGCTGCTATAGTAAAAGTAGACATATCAGAAGTGGGTAATGATGAATTAAAGTTTTAATGTATGAATTACCACATACAGATTAGATACCATATTTAATATTATTTTTTTAAAAAAAATACTTGTTACCTAATTTTTTTAACAAGAAAGAAGTATTTGGTTTTGTTTAATATTTCAGAGGAAACTGGTATAGTCTATTCTGTCAGTAATACACAGAATAATAGGTCAGTAACACAGTTTATAAACTATATGCTCTTAATCCATGCCATAGTGCTTTGAGAATGTGTCAACACTCAGTGATTTCCTTACCCAGCTCAAAAGCATCTTGGAAGCACCCCGGGCAATGTCTCATATACAGCCATTGAGGGTTATCCGCTCCAAAATAGCTGTTATAATCTGAATGGAAGAACCATAAATGATTCAATTGAAATCACGTCTGAAAATGCAAAAAGGAAATGAACACAGAATAAACTACAACATTAGGGGGTCTAACAGCCCATACACCTGAAGATTTAGAATTGAAGACTTTGGCGTTTCCCTTTACAATCATTGTACTGTATACAACAGCTACTTTAAGACGCCGAGAACAATATTCATAAAATTGACCTTTGTTGATTTTAGAAGAGTTTTTTGCATCGTTTCAGATAGAAGTTAACCAAACACATCCGACTGCATTGGACATAGCTGAAACTTGGTAAAAGTCTCTCTCCCCACCTCTCTCCTTCTCTCTTTGAAAAATGTTAAGTATACATATCTTCCTTATAAAGGAGATAGAGTATAGTACATACCATTTATCTAGTTATAGCCTTCACAGTAAAACCATGTTAAATAAAAACTTAAAATCCAATGCCACCAAATGCTGGATCCAAAACCAGGTTGCTTTGTTGTTTGTTGTGGTTTTTTATTTCTTTTATGATGAAACAATGCCAGATTTTATTTTTTTTCCCCCCACAGAGAACTAAAGGAATTCTATAAAACCAGAACAAATCAATAAAACCTGAACAAATCAAACTCCCAAAACACATGACAATTACTTCTAGAAATGAGGGACTAGCAAAAGTGCTAACTAGAATAACTGTTATGGTTTAAAAGGATATTTTAGATTTATTTTGAATGCAAAACACATTTTGTATTGTTTTCTTCTCTTTGCTTACACATAACAGGTTGGGTGTTTTTCTTCTGTTAGGAACCACTAGGTTGTTTTGGTTTTGTTTTTTTTTTTCATAATCACTTTGCAACAATAGAGAGGAGATATGAGAAGCAGGTGTATACCTTATGTAGTAAACTGAAATATCAAATAGTATGAGCAAGATAACATTTAATTGTATATTAAGTATTGCCTGAGGGATCATCAAGGGAGAAGTTATTCCACTGATGTGAACATGTGCAACTGGCATCAATCTTAAAGACATGCCATAGGTATGAAGGTGTTTATCAATACTGCCGTCCTATCAAAGTGGATAGAATCAGCATATGACCAATGATCTCCCACTGAGAGAAATAGCTGCAATTTACTTTGCCATAAGGAAAACGCCTTACCCTTTCCAGATTATGTACCCAGCTGCTGCTCATACAGAAAACCATGCTCAAGAAGGCAGTCATTAAAACATAGTAATGCAACCATAATAGCTTCAGTACATTTAAATGTTTTCTTTTCCTTTTCCAGATATACTGCCAAAGTATTTTCCTTTTGACAGACACAAAATAGGACAAAATATTTTTAACACTAATTTGAATTTTCCACTGTTTATGGTGCTCATCTTTTTTAATTGGCTGACTACCAGAACTGAGTTTTGTAAACAGGCATATTTCGTTTTTTTAAAAATGTTTTTTCAAACTATATTAATCTTTATCATCCCCATTATTTTTTGTGTGATGCACACAGTGTATCAAAGAGGCTTAGTTTGACACAAAATGTAAAGTATTTCCTATTTTTTAAGAAGATGAAAGTAATCCTTTGAGTTACATTTTTTTCCTGAATATTTTGGTACAGATTTTACTGTCACTGCAGTAGTGAGTTACATTCTTTCCTAAATATTTTGGTACAGACTTTACAGTCACTGCAGTAGTGAGTTACATTTTTCCTAAATATTTTGGTACAGATTTTACAGTCACTGCAGTAGCCTCCTATGAATATATACCTGTGCAGGAAATTTTTGGTAACAAAGGATTTTACTGAAATAATGCCTAATAAACAGAAAAATAAGCTGGAAGTTGAAAAGACATGTTATGGTTTAAAACAACTGAGAGAAAATAACATTGCATTAAGAAATGTCAATGATCCTTCCTCTCCTTGATGTCAATGATACATTTTTGTTCAGTCCTGCATCAAGTTATATTGCAAAATCTGGAATTCTGATTAAGAAACCGCTAATACAGGTCCTGCATTTACTGACAAACTGAAAGAAAAGATGGCTGTAGTACTTCCTCCAAGGTCATGACAGGCGCATCCCTATGAGTACAAAATCAAGCAAAGAGGGCAGGAGACCTGCATGGATGGGCAAGGAGCTTCTGGCAAAACTCAAACAAAAGAAGGAACTTCATGGGATGAGGAAAAAGGGACAGGCCACTTGGCAGGAATGTAGGAATGTTGTTCAGAATGTGCAGGGAGGTGATGAGGAAAGCTAAGGTCCATTTGGAATTAAACCTGGTGAGGGATGTCAAGGACAACAAGAAGGGCTTCTTCAAGTACATCAGTAGCAAA
>JAVJGI010000060.1:89007544-89031918 GCA_035590275.1 Ibycter americanus
CTTCTCCCCTCCCCCCCCCCCCCTTTTTTTTTTTCTTTTTTCTTTTTCTTTTTTTTTCTTTGGATCAACTATGCATGTACATGATGAAAAGAGATTAAAAAGTCCAGCACTAACTCCGCATTAAGACTCTAACTTGACCATAGTTCCAAAGGTGGTGTCTTCTTCTTTTGAATGTTTATACCTACAAACACTCCTACAAATTTCAGGTGTAATTGAAGTCTAATAGCTAGGACAGAATTATGTTTACTCCCTGTTGATATAATGAAGAGATTGTTCATGCTGGAAAGTTCAGAACTCCACCTTGTGGTGATAATTTTAACTATATGTTGAAACAACTGGGGAGAAGCAACGGAACACTGAAATGTAAACAGAGAAAGCAGGAGAAATTCAGGTCTGAACTATGATAAATAAATTCTGTGAAGGTTCATTTGGAAAAATTGCGTAAGTCACTCAAGATATGTGAGGCAAAGCAAAACCATAGAAAGTTTTCTTTATTTTGGGAACAAATTTGCAGAACAATGTAATGTGTAACATTCACTGTGAAGGTAGATAGGCTTCCATCACTGCTCCACTTTTTCTGTCAAGCCAAATGACTGAAAATTAGCACATGCGTGTATTTATAGTGACCACTCTATGGGTTCCTTTAGTTTTCTTCTAGCAACAAGTGTTAAGTATTCTACTGGACTTGAATTGCTTACAGAAATCCAGACTGACCGCCTCACACCACAGCCTACAATGAATAGCAGAAATCAACAACACAAATTTTGTAACTCAGGTTCCCATATGAAGAGCAAATACTCTTCCAGTAAAATATCCATCCTTTTTTATTACTAAAACAATATGAAGGAAACAGAGGATCTAAGACTCTGGAAATTCTCTCCAATTTAAACCGAAATGATCATAGAATCAGGCTGATGCACAGAAGCTGAAAAATGCATATGCATATATAAAAAAGTCTCAGGCACTGTCATTTTCATCCCATGGAAAAAATAAAAAAGGTAAAAAATGGATGTTTTCATTTATGATATGGTAGTTTAATTTTTCATTATACTATGGAATAGGAGGCTTAAGGGTGACAAGTTGGCCAAGCAACTTAATATGCCAAATTCCGCTGATTCTGTAGAAACTATTATTTATCTGTTTGTTTATTTTGGGGCAAGCATAATGGATTTTGGGGATCCCTGTTTCCTTTCACTATACTGCCAAGTTGTAACTGGGCATCATATGTTCTACTGCTGATGTATCCTTGTAGAAAACATGAATTAGCTCAGCCATTAAAAACCAAAAATACTACAAATTTGTCTATTAATAGTTTTGTTTGCTTGCTTGCTTATAGTATTAGTTTAATTAATTATTTTCCATGTAGAAATCACTATCATGCCACAGAAAGTCTTTTCCTGAAGAAAAGGCCACTATTTGAACCTCTTCAGTCACAGAAATGCTTGAGGTAAAAAACCATGAATCTAGCCTGCCAGGGATATTCAGCTTTTCAGTAGCAAACCCCCATTCTTGGTCAGACATGCCTTCATTACTTGAAGTACCAGTGTGTTGAAAGACATATGAATAGCTTTACATATCATCATGTGCAAACTGAAGGAGAAGGCATAATTAACTATTCTGTTGTGTGCATGTCTAAGCCCTCATCCACCATCAGGAGTCTGCTGCAGAAGGAGTATACAGATAGCAAACCAAAGACACTGCTAATCTTACAGAAGACATTAGTAACAGTCTTTAAAAAAGTCTTCCTGTGTTTACTGTACATCAAATCATTGTCCCCTAACAGCTCACAAAAACAATGTCTGCATGCAAGTGCTGTGCACTCCTAGAGTACCTATTATTTCAGAAGACCACTGTGTAAAGCTTAAAAAACAAGCACCAAACTTTTTCCACAGATTAGCTCATACATGTCCCTGAAATATACTCTCACGGAACACCATGTGAATAGACTCTTTAAGATGAATCCATTACTTTAAATAAATGTACACAAACCAAACATACAACCTACATGTACACTTGTACATATTTACCCTGACATGATACCAGTAGCAAAGGCAATAAATAGCTTGCTTACAACACCTGTATAGAATTATAAACAGTCAAGTCGTGACAGAAATAGAAGTTATACCTGCAAAAGGAGAGTCAAATCTATAAAGCAGCTATAAAGAACAGTAAGCTTTTATTAGTTTTTAGCATGGCTGCCTCTTAATGAAGTGTTGCTACCATTATTCTGTGCTGCACAAACAAAGCAACAAGAATGAAGGCCTGCCAAATGAGTGGATGCAATTGCAGCAGAGCTCTGTGAGACAATAAATGTTTTAGTGGAGGGAATTAAATACTTTTCGTATCTTCTTTTGGTTCCTATAATGACTAATGCACCCTACCTTGAAGCAGCTGATTTAAAATTGAGCTCAGTATATGAATTACTGAAACATAATAGATATTAGACAAAATGGGCAGGCACAGGTTCTCCAAACCCCAAACATGTAAATTTGCACTTTTATGTATATCAGCTACAAGGGTCATAAAAGGTTTCCTAGATCCCCTCTCCTTTCAGTCTCACCCTTTCCCCAGAAGAAGCCTCCCTTTCTCTGCTACCCTCAGATTCCTACTGCTAACCTGCCCACAGAGCTCTCCTCACAACAGCAAAGTAGACAGAATTTTTCTTTGTAACTTTCTCATTTCTGTATCTTATTTTCTGAATTTCCAAGTTCAAAATTCACCAGAGAGACACCCATTTATCTTTTGTACATTTTATGCTGTATTATCGCAGGTAGTAGAGAATAGCAAGTAAAGCCCTATACTAGGTTATTACCTTCTTGGCTGTGATGGCTTTACATAGATTGTAAATGTATTATTTTTGTTTCACTATTTCAAATGTCCACTCTTAAGGATGGTTTATGTATGCACTGTGTCTGTGACAGTACTTACTTTTTTATTACAGTTTTTATGGTACAAGGAGTTCTAGAGAGGCAATAATTTAGGGCCAATTTCTAAGTGAGAAATTATTTTCTCAACAAACTTTGCCTACATGCCTTTATTTCTGCCAAATTCCTACACGATACAATAATTAGAGTTCATATAAGTGGCTGATTTCATTGGTGTAATTGGGTATGGACTATCTGTAATTATAGATTTTCTTCAACCTAGCAAGATTTTTTCCAGTTTTTCAGGGATTCCACTTATCTACTAAGGATCAAGAAGCTCAGCTGAGCAGTGTCTAGGCACCTTCTACAGTGTTCACCTCAAGTGAGTACCTCTGGTACTGCCACTTGCTGACTGTGAGATGCACCACCATTAGCCAGTGTTACTGACAATCCTTTGCATGTGGAAAAAATATGAAAGTAGTTAAAGAAAATATACTTTACAGTAGAAATTCCACTAAAAATTGAAAACAAACCCCCACAGAACTAAACAAAATAAAGTCCTGTAAGCAGAACTTTTGCTCTTTTGTTTCTTGAACAAAAGAAATTAAGAAATTCTAAAAAGCAGATACCTAAGGAAAGGATCTTAATAAGACTTTTGCAATAAATTCCAAAGTGTTTCTGGTGAAATACATACTGCCTTTACTTTTATATTTTTTTATGAAACTACATAGCTTTCTCAATGATCTTAATTTGCATTGCCTACTGAAGTTCTTCAGTAGTATCCTATCTGTATATTCTGTTGTGAACTACAGTGAACTACAGTGAACCACAAAGTAAGCCCACAACTTAGGAAAATTAGCTATGTCAACACATAAGTTATTTGCACATGGTTATCCACCATTCTCAGATAGTCAGGAAAACGGTTCACACTGAGGAGATTTTAAGTCCAACACTTTTACTTTAATATTTGTAAACTTCTACATGCAAAATTTGTTAGAACATATGTGTTCATATATTATATTCATTTTCCGAAGACCAGATATTTCCAACTTATCAAATATTTCTGATATATATGGCTACAGTCATAGGTACCTTTCCTTTCTATGAAAAAAATACAGGCAATATAGCAAGCAACACACTAGACTACTATTCCTAAAGCAGCTTCATTCAAAGCCTGGAAACCTAGAAGATTTTCCCTTTAAAAGATGGTATCTCATCAGACCAACTTCTCACTTGGGTATGATCTCATTTCCAAGAAGCAGTAAGTATTCCAGCTTATGGGTGACAACTTTAAAATAACTGATACTGTGGAATGGCTTTTTTTAGACTTAAAAGAGCAATCACAGAAACCAACACACAGGTGAAATATGACTGCATTTTTTAAAGTATTTCAGAATTATATATATATATATATATATATAAAAAGAGCTTTCTTTACAGAAGTTTCAAGTATGTTTAAAACCAAGCCAAACTGAATTCAAATCACTTGTTCATTTAGTAGTTAACTTGAAATAAAGTAATAAAATCATAATTTGTTTTAAAGATCATATTTTGATTGCAAATAACATAATTTATGACCAAAGCATTACCATTCATTTAACTAAAAATCTAGTTTAATCTTATTATCTCTGGTTTCAGATACATGTTACAGATATATGAACAGTAAGGTATTTCTTAAAGAAAATTAAATAAGTTTCAAATTAATTTCAAATTTCAAGAAAAAATAATTGTTCTTTTTCTTATTTGTTTGGTTAAACTCATAGAATTTATGTGAGAAAAGTGTGCCAATACTAAGTACAATGCTTTTTTTTTGGTAGAAAATCACAGAGCATAGTGCCACAAAGCCACATGTAACGCATAGATAACCTTAGTACTTCCAGGAAAGGAGGAGGAGGTACCAGAAAGTCATTTGAAAATGTCATGGGAAAGTGTAGCACTGATTGCTGCATTTATAGTAATCACAAAGGGAACGAAAATAAAAATCAGAAACTATAGACCTTCTCAAACATTTAAAATATTGAAAGTGAAAGGATGAATCTACTTCTGAAAAGCTGTTTTCTGGCTTCAAATTCCTACCACCTTCTGAATTCTTCTCACTATCTGATTATTCCTAACTTCACATTATCCAAGAGTTGCTCACAGGATTTTCTTAAGTTCCCAGCTCGGCAGTAAAAATAATTAGGCATAAAAAACCCCATATACTCTGAAGGGTTGTTGTCATCAGTCAATTGTGCAGGCACAATACAAGCACAACAACTGTTTCAAACTTGATCCATGGCTCAAAGCAGATGCAAACATTCCGTTCATGGTTGTTGGCACAGGCAGGGTAATAGACAGTATCTAACATCTACTGCTGTTAGCAATGTGCCAAAACAGAATTCTGCACAAGAAAATGTTACAATTCTCTTTAGAAATACAGAATCCAAGGGAAATCATGCTAGTAGAAAACAGCATTTACTCATAAAATATACATACTCATAAAAATATTCTGATTGTTGGTTTTATATTTATAAAAGGCTCATAAACAATGTTTTATTCACTTTTCAATCATTTAAAAAAAAATATCAATTTTCCACACTGCTTTAATAGCAGTGATACTGTGTTGATGTCCAATAGCCACTATCTAAAATACCCACCACAAAAGCACAGCATTAAAGTGTACCATTGAGGGAAATGTGGAACTTTGTACGTCAGTGAATTAACTAACAATAGGATACAACTTGGGAAACAATGGAACATAACTCCCTTGCCTTTAGATGCCTTTTACATATTCATATTATTTAGAAGAGCACTGTAATATAAAAAAAAAAAAAATCCTGATTTTAGAAAGACAATCCTAATTCATATTTTCAGATAAGAAAATACAGGAAACTCAAACTCTTTCCAGTATAGTACACAGCTCTTAACCATTCAGCTGAAATACAAGAAGATAATTGAGGTTTCATATCTTAAAATGGGAAGTGGTGGGCTTACTGAACCAGTGCTAAAGATAGAAAGCTTACTGAGCCCCAAACTACAGAGATCTGTATATAAAGTCTTCTCAGGAAAGTTGTACAAATAGGGTGATGTGAGAATGAAAGCGTACCCAGCTCCTAGGTCAGCACCAGCATATCTCTAGCATCAGTTACAACACTACAAATAGAGTACTCTGTTAATTGAGACCTTTCCGATACACATTTCTTGCCATTAGCCTATAGGCTCAATCACTGGCTGCTGGTTTATTTGCAAGGCAAAGTAGTCAGTAGTCCCCAGCTATAATGAGACATACAGTACCATTTATCACACAAACAACAACTAGGCAAATATCAGTAGCTTTTAAATGCAATTTCTGCTTACACCATCAATTCTCCCACCCCATCAATTTATAGAGAACCTGGAAAGCAAGACAAAATCAAAGAAAATACTGTAACAAATTATATAGGGGATTATAAAAAGCAAAGTCTACTTACTTTGTGGCTATTAGCCTAGATAACTTTGCCTAATGTTTTGGGCTAGATGTTTTAACTTGTAGATATTAAAACCTGTATTAATATAATCACCAAAACAAGGATCATTGTTAAGTCATGAAAGACAACATTTCTGAGTGGTAGGGATTTTCAGCCTTAGAAGAGGGAGAATTTGGGTGTATAATGGTGGTTGACAAAATCATGGTGATTTGGGGAAGGTAAATAGGGACCAGCTATTCCTTGTCTCTTCTGGTACAAGAACCTGGGAGTATCAAATGAAGCTAGCAGCAGTCATGCTGTAGGGAAACAGATGTATGTGGTTCTCAACACAAGTAAACCTGAACACCTTGTGATGTGGATGGATTCAAGAGAAGACAGGGCAAGCATGTAGAAGAAAGTTTCACTGAGAGTTACTAATGTGACAATCTCATCAGGCTCATGGAAACTCCTAATGTGAGAAAAGCTGGAAGAGCTGTACTGGGAAACACTATATATTCTTGTCCTGATTTTACTCCTCCTGAGCACCAACATATGAGTGCTGTTGGAGACAGGATAGAAAAGGAGATGGACCATTGCACTGCACCTATATGGTCATTCATAGGTTCTTACCTTCTTGCTTAAAAGCATCTATTTTCTTTTCAATATATAAGGAAACAAAATAAAAACCCCACAACATTTTCCATTAACAGTTTACACTTGCATGTTACCCTTTCAATGGTGTCTGTTCAACAGACTACATTTAAAGTACTCCTGCTTATTAGTATTGCTTTAGGATGGCCATGACATGTAGTCAGTGCATTTTCACTTTTATGGGAAATACAATGGTCCATGTTGCAAGTCACTGACATACTTCCATACATTTCTTCTCACTGTATATTTTCAATAGGTCTCTGATGTCCCTATAGGGAAAGCCTGATTGCCATTAAGGTACAGCAGCATGGAAGCCAATGAAGATTTCATATTGGAATACTACACTTACATCCTTTTGTGACTTTTGCAGTAAGCATCACACGAAAAAAAATTCTTGACATTTAAAATCCAAGCCAATTTTTACTGCCACTGTCATTCACCTCTGAAAGATTAAAAAAAATAGAGACCTTAAAGTAGTTGTAGGTCAAGATCAGATGCTGGTTTACGGTATACACCATAAATTATGTTTAGCTGACTCTTGTCATCATGAATGCAATGAAAGTTCCAGGGTGGTGCACAAATGGTGTAAATCAGTACACAGATAAATCATTTTCTGTAATTTGAGGCACGCAATTTCAATATTATTGGAAATAACTAACATTGCTGTATCTATTCTCTGATTTAACTCTTTGCTGGTTTTGATTTCAATGCAGAAGTCCCTTCTGTGGAAGGCAGCTTTTAAAACATGCTATTTTTGCATTTAGACTGTCAGATTATCAACTTTCCAATTTTTTAGCTGTTGCTGAATTTAGGTTGTGATGTTACCACGACAGACATTTATTTCTTCATCACTGTGTAAGATGCAGCTTTTATTATTACTATTACATTCACATCCTAGATCCCAAGTAATTTTACTCTATAATAATCCTGAGAAATACAGAATGGTTTTATGATTAGTCAAAGGTCTATCAAGCAGTTTTAGTTCACTCCTGTGTCCTCAAATTCAACAGATCATTTCCATGTGTGAACTGTTTACAGTCCTTCAAAGAGGGTTTGTGAAATTTATACTTCACTTTCCAAGTGTTAACCATATATGTAGATTGTTCTTAAAGAGAAAATACATTTCTGATTTCAACAAATGGTGTTTTAATATCATAGTTGTAGCATTTGGTATGTGATGCTGTTAACATTTCTTTCAAACATCCCGTGAATGTTTTAAAAATGCTGTAAAAATAATGTAAATGGCATTTATGGAAATTAGAACAAAGTTATGTTCTACACTTACAGTAAATATGCATTGTAAAGATAAATGCATAAAGAATTTCTTTCACAAAATGCCATCTTTTTCTATTAAAAAGAAAAGGTAATTTGGTATCTAAAATGTTTCTATGCATAGATTCTATACTTTGGATGGACTGAATAAATTCAAGTAATGTTTTCGAAAAGTTAACAATACTATAAATAAACATAAATAAATAAAATTACCCATATTTTGCATTTTCCCCACAGATACAACCCCTAGATAGAGCAAAAAGGTAGCAATCTGAAAATACATTTTTACATATGCCTAACAGTGCTAATCATAAATTTTAAGTGTTTCAAAAATTGCTGTGATTGAAATTTTGTTGAAGACATCTGGAAATCCTTCTCTGGTAAAATTAATTAAACTAGGAACATTAGACTTTTGCAGTACAGTAGAGGGAAATTTTATCATGAGGAAACTCTGCAACGAGTTTATTTGGGAGTAGCATGTCTTGGATGGTACCTATTAAAATAATTTTATTCTTTAAACAGATCATATATAACCTTCCTCTATGGGTCATAATGAATAACCAATAAATCATTTAAACATTAATAACTTTTTATGGTTTTGATTCATTTACACGGTGACTCAGAAGAATTCTCCCTCAAGCAAGATTTAAACATCTAAAATTTAATTAATTTATTTTTTAGTAAGGTATACTGTAATCTAACCTCATAAGGATATTTGCTCATACTCAGATTTCTAAGATGGTAGATTCCTTTACGTCCATTGCTATCCCGGCTTAGGTCCACACTGCCTGTGCATCTCTGAAGAAGATGAAAATATTAGACTTAGTAGAAATTGCATTTGTTGTCATATAACTTGTCTTTGTGTTCACAGCATTCATAATGGAACTGTGCAATGGGTTTCCATCTCCACTCAACTCAGAAATATTGAATCCCTGTCTCACAAGACATCTGTAGTAATCACCTCGTGTGAAATATTTCCAATGTATTTTCTTGAAACTAGGCTACTGTGTAACCAGGAGAGCAAGCAATACTGGTTCTAAAACAGTGGTAGGTAAAAGCAGAAATGGGTTCATTTGTTTAACGTCTAATGTTAAATGGATATGCACTCAAGGAGCTGTATTTGGGACTAAATCTATAGCTCATGCAAACTCATTGCTCATACCATTAGACTAAAATGAGATCTTTTCTACCTTCTGTCCTGGTACCATGTCTATCGCATCCTTTGTTGGCGTACGGGTTCAACTTCAAGAAGAATCAGTTTAAGTAGTCTTAGCTGTGACACCTGCAGGCCTGGTTACTAGACCACTTGTCAGACATGCAGAAGATGAAATTTAATCTCCTTCCACCTACCAAACTATTTTAATTATTAGCTATTGTGCAAAAGACTAGTGTTGTAAGTACTACCACTCCCAAAGAAAAGTAGGCAGATAGGATCTTCAATGTATGGGAAGATATTTCTGATATTTTCCAATGGACCTGATGAAGAATGAACTAAATTGCCTTCTGGATGCACAGTAAAAGGGAGCTGTCTAACTGAGAAAAACATAAACTCTGTCTACAAATCTTGAAAATATAATTAATGTATGTGTTTTATATTATGCCACCTTCTAGAACTACTCATTGCAATGGATTCAGGTTGTTCAATGACAACTGTAGATATGGACATGGAAATGGGAAAGGTATTTTGTTAAGTTTGATTTTATTTAAAGAAGGAAAACATTATTAAAGAAGAAAACCCCAACAACTAAGAAATAAGCCCACAGCTGATGTTAAATATAACCTACAAGTCAAGAATTCCACATACACTGGTGTTATGTGAGGATAATAGGTTGTCTTTCTAAGTGCTACATTTCAAACACTTAACAAGTTAAAAACACAAGAAAGAAATAACATTGTCAAAATTAATTACTTCTCTGAGCTATCCATTGGATAAAATCAATATCTATTTTCCATATGACCAGCTAAGAGAAAAAACAGCAAAACACAACAAATATATTTGCAATTATTCGTGATTTTCTCAGGGTCCTGAGTACACTTGGCCCTCCTGGGGTTCAACCACCTGTGCTGAAGGTGAGTGCTGCCACGGCACAGCTGTGTAACCTCGGTTCAGACTGCTGGGAGAAGCAGTGGCGTCCCTGCTCCTTTGCTGAGAAGCTACATTTGAACTTGGGCTCTCACCCTCTGTTGCTGGCTAAGCTACAATACTATCATAAAACAGAAAGAGTATTATACATAGTACTATATAAAACAGAAAGAGTATTTAACTCAATTGAGCATTTCGACAGGAAATGTAGCTTGATAGAAGCAGTATTAATTCAGTTACTAGTGGCACCAGAGTTATCTTTCTATTCAACTAGACTAACTGCCAATCCAGTAGCCACATGTAAACACACCAAATAAAAATTCACTGTAAGTAAAGTATGGATAGTATCCTAGAATGCAATTCAATACAAAAGTTCTTTTAAAGAAAAAAATGAAAATGCGAACGCCTAAGACAGGTACGATAATATAATTAAAAGCATTGTGACTATATAAGGTGTAAAGCTCTCAACTCTTAGCATTGTCTTAAATGTGGAATCTTCCTATTATTTCTAAAATAAGCACAGAATTTAAAAGAAGTTTATGGTTATATAAACACTCCACCTTGAATTTATGCATGGTTGACATACATAACCCTGGCTAATGACTCTTAGAATGACAGATTGAAGGAACTAGCTTTATACACACAGTATGATGGTTCTAACAGCAATGTAGGGTATTTCAGCTATTACTGATTTTATGTAGAGTTGGTAAGAGAATCAAATGGTGTAAGTAAAACATAACTCAATCACATATGATGTAAAATATGAAATTATAGTGAGATAATGTGAAAAAAAGTTATGAATAGAGTTAGATGCAATTAGGGACCCTGTCCTAAAATTCAGTTTTTACAGTCAGAGCATTTCTATAAATGAACTTCGTGAACTTCAGGGGAGCTAATATACAAAAGAGATACAACGCAAAGCATAATGTTTTTACTACTCAACTCAGATAGAAGTAGACTGGTACAAACAGGATTAATCTCGCCAAACTTTCACCTTTGAAAAGCTTTGATGCCTAGCCTCAGCTGCTCATCTAGACTCCCTTTAACCTCAGAGGGAAGGTGGGCAGCCTAGATGGTTTCACTCTGACTCCTATGCGAAGATGCTTACCTCTCTCCTCCAAGTTTAAATGCAGCCTAGGTGCTCAGCTGTGTTGCTGTACCTACAGTGATCTAAGAGCACCGATGAGGCAAAGCTTGTAGGTAGAGATATAATATCTTTATCTGTAAAATATTCTAATGCATTGGTCATTGGTCTAGAATGTTAGTATTACACAGTATTGCAGCTGGTTGGTGTTATCATGCCTCTGCCTTCATATATCCTTCAGCTGAAGCTAGATCCCTGTTGGAAGCAGCTAAAGATGAGATGAGTCATACTGAATGAGCGCACTGGTATGGAACTTCAAAGCACCAGTGCATGTACTGCAAAGGAAGACTAACTTCTGCAGTTACAGATATATAATACAACCTCAGCTGGAAAAACAACAACAAAAAAGCATGCCAGTGTTTGAGGTCCACATACATGAAAATTAAAGCAGCACTGGTTGCAGTACATGGACAAGGAGAAAAGACTGCACAGTGATAAATTCCCTAGACCGTTATAAAAAATACAGATCCATGTGGTGGTAATGAGGTGGAGAAAGGATTATAATATCCTCACCTACCCAACCTACCAATCCACCCTGTACTGAACACTGAGGCAAGGTTTACTCACAGTCATGTAGCTGTAAAATTTGTACCACAGGAGACAGAGATCAGATCTGATCTGCTTTCTTTCTGTCTTGCACCTCTGTGCCTGCACACACATAAAGCTATTTCCACACTATATAACTAGTTTGACAGATCAGGTGTCACTACCCGTTCTTTACTGTAATAGGTGGTATCCACGCTTTTGAGAAGTTAATCTTTTCATACACTGATTTGCCCTACAGTCATTTTGGTTTTATTTAACACTGAACTAAAATCAGTAATACTGGTAGAATTGTTTTCAGTCCTTAATTCAATCTTCTTTGTAAATGCCCAGAAGTAATGTGTTCCATATTTTTGGATTTTCCATCACTTTCATAGTTTGAAGTTTCCCTTCTGCTGAAATCTAATTTTTAAGATTCTTTAACCTCACCCACTGGAAGGTTTCATGCATTATGAAGTTAATATTCTAACTTAAGATTCCAGATCTTGATATAAGAAGGAAAAGGGTAGGGGTTTCTGGCCTCACACAGATACATAGCATTATTAATTTGATTTCACTTATTCTCAATTTCTAAGATAACAAGAGATACTTGAATATGATTGTCTGACACTGGAAACTTTCTCAAGAAAAAAAAAGTTTTCTTAATTTGGTTGTTTGCGCATGTTTTTGTGGGCTTGTCTAAACACTTTGGCATAGAAAGTAGCTCATAAGCACAGCCCACAATGCAAGCTGTCAGAATGCGACTTGTCCATGATCCAGCAGCTATTAAGTCATGTTTGCAGAGAACTGTGCCTGTGTTAATGAATCCTTCCTCTTACCTGATTTTCTAGATACCCAAAAGAGTATAAACTATGGGAACTCTGACATGATGGACTTATTTTAAGATCAGGAAGCTATCCTTAAAATCTCTGCTTACAGCAATAACTAGCCATATTCCTAGTGGCTAAATATTTATGCATTGTGGTGGGCTGACCCTGGTGGGACACCAGGTCCCAACCAAAGCTGCTCTATCACTCCACTCCTCAGCTGGACCGGGAGAGAGAAAATATAACAAAAGGCTCGTGGGTTGAGATAAGGACAGGGAAAGATCACTCAGCGATTACTGTCACAGGCAAAACCAAACTTGACTTGGGGAAATTAATTTATTGCTAATCAAGTCAGAGTAGGGTAATGAAAAAATAAACCAAATCTTAAAACACCTTCCCCTCACCCCTCCCTGCTCAACTTCACTCCTGATTTCTCTTGCTCCCCCCGCTCCCCAAGTGGTGCAGGTGGATGGGGAATGGGGGCTGTGGTCAGTCCATCACGTTGTCTTTGCTGCTCCTTGCTCCTTAGGGGAAGGGCTCCTCACACTCTTTCCCTGCTCCAGTGTGGGGTCCCTCCTGCAGGAGACTGTCCTCCATGAACTTCTCCAACTTAAGTCCCTTTCACAGGGTGCAAGCTTCCAGGAACAGACTGCTCCACTGTGGGGAGCTCCAGCGTGGGTCCCCCACAGGGCCACAAGCCCTGCCAGCAAACCTGCTCCAGCATGGACTCCTCTTTCCATGGGGTCACAGGTCCTGCCAAGAGCCTGCTCCCCTGTGGGCTTTCCACAGGGTCACAGCCTCCTTCAGGTGCATCCACCTGCTCCAGCGTGGGGTCCCCAAGGGCCTACAGGTGGATATCTGCTCTACTGTGGACCTCCATGGGCTGTAGTGGGACAGCCTTCTTCACCATAGTCTTCACCACGGGCTGCGGCGAAATCTCTGCACCAGTGCCTGAAGCACCTCCTTCTTCACTGACCTTGGTGGCTGCAGGGCTGTTGCACTCACATATTCTCACTCCTGTCTTCTGGCTGCTGTTGGTGTTGCATAGGTTTTCCTCCCCCCTTCTTAAATATGTTTTCTCATGATGGGCTTGGCCTTGGCCAGCAGTGGGTCCATCTTGGAGCCAGCCGGCATTGGCTCTATCGGACACGGGGGAAGCTTCTAGCAGCTTCTCACAGAAGCCGCCCCTGTAGCTCCCCTCCCCCACTACCGAAACCTTGCCATGCAAACCCAATACACACATTTATCAACAACTGTAAAGAATAAAATCAATCTTTCCTAATTACATTTTTTATGCTTATATTTTATTTCCATCAAGGGAATATTATTAGTTGAACAGTATATGTATTACAGCTGTCAATATAGACACTAAAGCAAAGAAAAAGAGCTAAAACAAAGTTTGCTTTTTTTGGTTGTTCTGTTTGAGATTCATGAATGTTTCAGATGCAAGGAAGATCTTTTTTCTGTTTTCCCTCTCAACGTTACATTCTGTTCTTGAAAACTATATAGTTGTAGGGATGTAAGTTACAAGCTAGAAAGAGATTAAAATTAAATTTCAATGAAGTGATTTTGCCCTAGGAAATTTAGGATTTTTATTCAATTTAGTATAAGCATATCCATGCAACTTATCCATTTTTAATTGAAACAAATAGTTTACCGTTTCAGCTGAGAATGATCAAAATTGTTTTTTCAGAGAAAAAAATTGTTCCTCAGGCATAACCAAAGCATGCTTTTAGAACTCCTTTTAGAAAACTATATGAAGTAATTTTAAAAGTTCATTTAAAAAGTTTTATATATATATATATATAAAAAAATAAATAATCCCTAAATCCCTACCTAGATTATTCTTGAATGTGCAGATGAAAGAGGTAACTTAAGCACATACAAATGTATGTGTATGAGAACAGCTGGTCAAATTCTAGACCATTCAGAATTTTGTGGTTTAATCTGTTAAGACAACAGTTTTTATTAATACTCATTTGTTACTTGTGAGAAGTTGCTGACATAAATTGATGATTAAACTGCTGTGACCTTCACTGAACCTTAGTAATTCTCATTTGCATTCTCATTAAAGCTGGGTTTCAGTCTCAGTTTTTCAGATCTGTAATACCATCCTACTCAAGTCTTTATAAAGTCTTCCTCAAGAGCAATTAACTGGCCTAATAAAAAATGTTTGATTTATATATATATTATTAAGAAGAAAATGTTTAAATGGATACAGATACCAGGTTAAGATACATACAATTACATATCCTTACATTCATGCTTATGTATAACTTCTTCCTTTTTTTTTTTTTTCCCTAGATCAAGTGAAATTAAGAGGAAAGTATTGGAATAGTACTGAAAATGGCCATAGGGTAGTTATTATTTGGGATAATATGAAGAAGTTTGGTATTCTTTTCTAAATTCAGTACTCCTATTTTATATATGCACTTAAGTATATATATTTAAGCATTTGGTATGATTTTGTGCTGGGCAGTTAAGCTGAGCAGTTTGCCAGAATTAATCTACTGAGCCTTTCTTCATAAAGGAATGGATCTCTTCTCAAAAACAGGTCGAAGAAGACCCGAATTTACTGACAAAGCCCCAGACCAAATAGTTTTCTACATTTCTGTAAGAATCAGCAGTGGTGAGGCTGGTGCAAGTACCGTGAATTTCCTTTTTGTACACCAAGATTAACAGAATTATTTTTAAAGGGTCTTTGATATCAGTGAGTAATAATTCTTTACAAAGGATGTGATATCATATATCCACCTGAATAATTCTGGAATCTAAACAGGATTATGACTCCATATATCTGCAATATGTTAAATTCATCCTCAGAAAATAAGTGTTTTCAGAAAGGAACAGATAATTTTGTCTTTGTAATCTTAGCCTTTTTCCGTATGCTAAAACTATATCTTATTGCTGGTGACATGCTGATAAGTGAACTATATGACAAAATATATTCAAAGAGTCTCTGGTGTAGTAAAGAATGCCAGGATTCTTAATTTTGATTTCATGTTACTTTCAAAGACAGAAAATCTGCAGAGAAATCAACTTAAATGGACAATCAATATTTAAACAGAAACAAATGTAATCGCTGTTTGCCAGGCTTACTTTAACATTCATCTTTGAAATGAACTTAATTTTTAAGAAAATAGAAGTATTTCTAGTGCCTTTATTATTTTGAAGGACCTAGATAAGTCAAATATAAACCTTATTTTCCAAAAAGAGATTCTCTCTTTAAGGATTATAAAAATAGGCAGGTGACTGAAATTTTCCTAAGTATCTCTCTTTTATGTCAGTTCCTAAAAGAAAACCGAACCTTGACAAAAATCATAATCAAAACAACCCCACAAACAGCACAACCCCCAGTAGGTTTGCTAACACATATTAGAACATTCTGAAACTATTTTAAGCATCATGTGCCTAGCAAAAATGCTGATAGGGTATTTGAAACGACTGACCTAATTAAGCACATGTTAAATGTACTCAACAAATTCTAACGAATTCAATGTCTATGACTGAGCAGAGAGGAAAGTAAAGAGCTAGATGAGTAAGGCAACAGAAAAGTGTATACCAATGATGCCTAAACTGGAATACACTGAAAAGTACTATTTTCCAGCCCCACAAGCTTACACAAAACCACAAACAACTAGATACTATGGCTTCACATTACAACTTTAATTCATACATACATTCAGAAGAATTAATGAAGCCATAAAAATCTGTGTTCAATGTCTGTGTAAATATAATCCAATTTACTTAATTAGGGAAAACTATCATGAAGCTGGCTATGTTTTATGCCTAGGATTTATTAAATTTTCATTTTTTATTTTTCTTTCTGTCCAACACTGAGAGTTTCAGCTTGATATTGAGCCTTGGCCTCATCTGGATGGAGACATATGAGTTATAATACCTACATTTAGACATCAGTTTTCTGTCTGCATAGAATCTACTATCCACAGCTATCCACGTTGTGCATCCTGACTCTCTACCAGAGTCATTCCAGTAACCAGTTTTATCTTTCCTTTCACATTTGTCCCTTCATTCTGGACAGCAGAAAGAAGAAATATGCTATGGTAACATCATTAGTAGATATCGTAAAAATTTTCACGCTATCCAACTTTTTCCCAGTAGACACTCAAGAATAAGCTTTTACAGTGAACAAAGAATGCATTTACATATTTCCTGTTTCAAACATTTCAGGAATAACCTTTCATTCTTTACCTCACTGAACTCCTTTCCTTGCTTTGATTAGAGGAAGATTTTCTCTGACATCATTAAAAACCCCAGCAGGCATGTCAAGTTGAGCAAATTCTATTTTGAAAATCCTTTCTGGAAAAAATAGTTTTAAAAATAACATGGAAATTTCTTGTAAAAATGTACACATCATTTCTCCTGCAGTGGACCACTGTTTAGCAGTGAGAGATTTGGATGGTCACCTCTTCGAGGTCTTTTATGTCTTCTCCTTTTATCGAATAATTAAATGAAACTTCTTTCTTAAAAAACCCCTAAAACTTCATTATTATATTGAGAAACAGGCATATATACGGCAAGTACTTTGATATCTGTGGTACCACCAGACTGTTTTTATCATATTTAACTCATATTATTTGCCCATAAAGACATGCAAATTGAGAACGTGTTAGCTAGTAAGAATTCTCAGCAGTTCTAAATACCACCAGAGAAACAATGGAAACAGTTTTACCTCACATCTCTTCTTCAGGTGAATCAGATATTATTTCATGTATTACTACAAATGTCTTTGTGAAGACTTACTTTCAGACATTTATTGACATTATTCCGTAAGGAATTCCCCATGATATTGCTACTGATGGGTGAGCATGATCTAATGAATTATAGTAGTTAATATCATGCTTGTATCTTGAAAGTCTTGATCATATTTTGAGATCAAGACTGTTATAGTCTTCAGTGGTTTACCCTTTGCAAAGAAAGATTATAGTCATTAAAGCAATAACCATGCCCTTAAGAATATACCAACCACGGAGGCACAAGATTATTACTTCTATATTTACAGGACTCACTCCAGAACTGTTCAGGAGCTTTCCAGAATAGTTGAACCACCTATAAACAAGGTATTGAGCAATTATTTTGCTGTTTCAGATTTATATTTGAGATGACATTAAGGTCAATTCTTCATTTTGATCAATTTAAAAGACAGAAAAAGCTAGTCTGATAGAGCAGTCTGAAACTGCCCTGTCTGATTAGTTCTTCATCCCATAGTCTGATAAACTTTCCTGGAAGTATAAATACATAGTGATGATCTTTCAGAAGAATTTCAGAAAGGTGAGTTGATAATCTAACTATAGACAGATTCCAAAGAGAATACAGTACTGAATGGAAGAACAGGTATAGACCAGTAAGGAAGTTGGTTTATTTCATTAACCTTTCTACAAATATAGCCTGTTTGGTCACCTTCATCACAATGGGATACTAATGCTTTAGCTAATAAAACATCTACTATTTATAGGATAATCTGTTCCACAAATACTAGACCAAATGTTCATAGGAATTTCTTTTACACTGATTCACACAACCTACAAAAAAAAAAAGATTTGATTTCTAAAATCTGCTTCTGTCATCTAAAAGAATTCTCAAAAATAGTAAATGCAACTTCATGAAATGTTCCAGGCTACAATTCAGTCTCCTGCCAGATAAGAATGATTTCAAGCAGAACAGAAGAAAATTATTTACCTGGTTTCAACAGAACTCTGACATTACTTTTCACTGAAGATCAAGCCATGCTGTACCAGCCGTTAGGGCTTGTGTTGCATTCTTTTGTTCATTAGTGCAACTAGCCAAGAAATGGCTCTTTTGTCTGTCAGGACAAAATCATGACAAAAGTATCTTTCTCATTACTCTGTAGAAAATTAGACCCCCCTATGTCACAGCCCTGATCACCCTGATTACTATCAGTATTACCAAAGTTCTTAAATTCAGGTTGAAGGATAGGTTCACCACCCTAATATGAAGGTTTGGATAAAAATCCACAAGAACAGATGTCTTTCTGACAGTGTAAAACTTCCTATATGTGTAGAAAGCATGTAATATGTCCATATATTGATTAATTGACTATGTCATTTTAAATAGTGATATGTGTTTAAAGACTGTGTTCCTGCATTTCTGTGTCTACTTTGCATTCAGCTAACCTTGGATAGCGAGTCCTCTGAACTTGCTGTGTTTGAATAAACTCATGCTCAA
The DNA here is from genome assembly GCA_035590275.1 of Ibycter americanus. NCBI lineage: Eukaryota > Metazoa > Chordata > Aves > Falconiformes > Falconidae > Ibycter > Ibycter americanus. Next base: position 89,026,540 of record JAVJGI010000060.1, read on the forward strand.
TGAAACTCAATTACCTTCTTTTGGCTTGGGAAATTACCTCATGGTTTTGTACGAGACTGGATATACAGTCTTGGTGCATATATATTTCGGGTACCTTATAGCATCTGTTAAATATGTAGCTTCTGCTAAAAATTTATGGGTATCTTTTCTTCATTCAAAAGCTGCTAATGACTCTTATCGTGTAATAGCCCAAACAAAAGGAGATCACTGTATGTCCTGCTATTTTCTCATTTTGCCTTTAACTTGTTTGAAACTCTTGACAACCAGGGTTTGCTTGGTTTTTAATAATAAAATAGAAAAAAAACCAAAAAAACAAAAACCCCACAACCAAACATCTGTCCACTGTTTCTCAGTTCTAACACACTTAAATATTATTTTCACTATCATAATGTCATTATTGCCTAAAAAAATTTAAAAAAAAATTCCAAGGCTTCTATCAGCCAGAAAGTGCACTGAACCACTGATAAACTACGTGGATAACAATTTCAGAAAAAATTGTATGCTTTGCTTCTTGTAGTCATCAGGATACAGGACACAGACAAGAAGGATAAACCACCGTTCTGTCATTAAAACCAGGAAGAAAATATATGATGTGTCTTCTAACTTACAGTTATTGAGAACAGTAATTTTCATGAAGCTTAAACACCACTTCAACACCCTCACCCTCATGTTTTTCAAAGGTGGGAAACTGGGTCTATGTGAGTGTCTACTTAGTATTTACCCAGGTATCACACTGAGCAGAAATGCATTTTTATTTAGGTCATAAAGAATTTACCTTGCCTGAGGTTAAAGTACTAATTAGTATTATTACTAGCAGGAGAAAGAAATGAACACTTAAGACTGATATTATATCACTATTCTATAACTGTTGTAAAGATGTATGGAATATGAGACCATTTACTTTAGGCTGCAGTATTCCTAAATATCTTGTGTCACTTCCATTCTGAATTATTTTCCTATTATAATTAAATTTATTAGGGTAAGTGATGCACCTAAGGGAGTTTGCACATTGTAACAAATATCTAATTTCTAATTTTTTCATATCCTAATATTTGTTTTGTAGAAAGTCTTCATTTAAAAATAAATTGATTATGCAAATTACAATATACTGAAATTCAGTAGTAAGACATTATCGCAGAATGTGAATAGTTCCATATAAGACTTCTTTCTCAGATATGAATATGATGCTTTAACAGTACAGAAAAGTGTATATATACACAGAAAAGTTATGCATAACTGCAGCACTAAATTACATTTTGTTGAGATCTTTGCATTCCCTATTTTTGTTAGGTTTTATAGCTATAGATGGTGTTTACATGATTAAAAGCTGCTGATGGCAAAAATGTTACATGAAAGGTACTTTTCTGAATAACAGAATGAGGGCTAAAGCAAGGACTACTTCCTAAATACAGGCTTGCAGGCAATTATTCTTCAATAAAACTAAAAAACATAATTTCACTCAAATATTCAGATGGAATGTGGTCACAATACTTGCAGAGAATATCTGTGCATCATTAAAAAGTGAATGGGGTATATTTATTGTAGAACATTTTCAGTCAGGCAGTTCATCTTCAGGAACTCATTTCCTTTCATATTTTAAAGTTAAAAGCATGAGACAGATTGCACACTTTCTGATATCCAGGCAATCTTGGTGAGTCAAATGAGTTTGAAACCTTACATTGCTAAGAACTTCGCAGTTGAATATACCCTATGGTTCAAACATTTTAATGAGAGTTCATTGTAGTCTGCACTCTGAAGGATCTGGTCTTGCCAGATCAGTGCCTGACACACAAAGTTTTTAAGCTTGGGCCCAATTACATCTCTTTTATACTGAGTTTTACTTAAGCCAAAGCCAACAAGAGTAGTAGTAATAGTGCACTGAGGAAACCAGGCAAATTGATCTCATGTCAGCATTTTTTAGAGGCAAAAATTACTAGGGAGAAGATTAATAATAATCTCTGAGTACTAAATACAATGATAAATCCTCTTAAATAATAAAAAGTGATGACTATTTAATAAACTAGCCTCCATATCATGGAAAAAAAAAAAAATCCAAAACCTTATAAAGTACTATTTTTACAGACTACATCTGTATTGCCAGTAAACAGATTCATCCAACTGGATTTAGTGATTACCCAACATGCTGCAATATTTTATTGATTTTATGTATTTTTACATTGGTGCCAAGTTTTTAATGGTTTAGAAAACAGTTTAGTAATGAAAGTCACAAAATACTACAGGCTTCTGGTTCTTCTGCCTATAGAATGTTTGTGCACACTTCATATATTATAGTAACTTTAAAAACCAAACCACAGGAAATAAAATTTAAAAATATCAGTTCTGATTTATTCCTAAACTTCATATACTCTAGGCATGAACATACTAGTTCATCATTTGGAAGATGTCCTAGTTGTTTATCTAATTGCAAACCAAGAGGTGAGATACATAACTGAATGGGCATTAAAGTAATGTCTGTGCATGATATACAAACCTTACAGGATCAGATCGTCACTGGAATCTTAAAACAAGTAAGGAGAAGGAGAAATAATTTAGAACAGGAAATTCCTCAAAGAAATTAATCCCTTCAGTTTTGATTCTGTGCCAGTTCTGTACATGCTTATTTTCAAGCCAAGTTGATAGAATTCTCACAAAAACAACCCAGAAGATTCCAGTAGTAACTAGTCTGAATACAAATTTTGGGCATGATTCAGCATTGATCTCTCACCCAATCTCAAAGTGAATATCCTAATAGAATTTTTATGCAAGACTTACTTGTACAAGAATGCTATGAAAGCCCATTTTCCCTTTGTAGTTTAAATGAAAATTTTATTTTAATTAGTGGCATCGTAGTTATGTTTGTTATTTTTTAAATTATAAAGAGTAGGATAGTTAAAAATTACTAAGGTCATCTTTACAGGAAGAGAACCCAAAAAAATATTTAAAATATCATTTTTAGAAGGTTGTTCCAAAAGCAGAAAGGAAAACTATACCAGTAAAAAAAGAATATTGCCGCAACCCATGGTAATAAACCCCAATATATCTCATGACATATCCTTTTACAGAAAGATAGGAAAGAATTAACATGGTGTTAAATATAATTAACAGTGATTTCTCTTTCTTGCTTTAGTGTTCATTGTAATTAAACTGAAATCTTTCTTTGCAGCAGTTTGTGTACTGAAACCTAGTGTCCTTCTTTGTGGGATATTAATGACCACATAATTAACTACAATAATTTCATGTAGGCTATTAATTAGCCATGGAGTACAATACTAGTAAGTGAACTACTGCTTTCTGCAGGAAAGAATCCTGACTGTTCAAATCTCGCAACCATTCCCTATTTTTTTTTTTTTTAAATTTTTGTAAGAACTATCATCTAATAGTTAGTCATCAATTTCTTACTGACCTTGATGCCTTAGGTCCTTAACATACCCACTGATAATTCCTCTTTTAATCATTTTAAAATGCTGGTAAATAAAATAATTTTATAGAGTATCACTTAATACTATATATATATATATATTTACATTTTATTTACCTTCACTGGATCTTACTTCTAACTTTCAAACCCAGAAATTCTTGCCTTATATTGCAAAGCTCACAGAATTAATTGTACCTTCCCTGTCATATCATCTTCCTGCCAGGCCAGCCTCTATGTTTTGGCTGCCAGTCATGTTAAAGTGCAAAATCAGATTGTTCCACATGTAAAGAATTCCTAGTCAGAATCTATGAAGCCAGCATCTCTTCCACTTTTAAGTTTCTCCTGCTGTCATACACACTGGCAGAAAACAAGTAATAAAAAGCTTAGCAGCCAAGTAAGTATTTCACACTACTTGTTTGTGCTAAAGCCTCTAATTATCTTTGTCATCCACTCTCCTTTCATATCTGTTATTTGTCATCTAATCTTTTAAGTTATTAGCTGTTTGAGTTACCCATTGAAATGGTGTCCTAACAAATGGAGTCTGAACTAATTGAGTTATCCATTAGCAGCCATTAATGCAATATATACTAAATATATTATTACCACAACCGCAAAAAGTTATGTGCATTCTTTTACTGCCATGCCTCTATTTTAGAACCCTGCAGCAACAATTAGGGGATATTTGAGGTAAATGAGGCACAAAATAACTACTGTGCCTTTCTGGCCTTAGCATAGAAACGTTGCAAAGCTGCTTAAAATGAGCTCACTGAAAGAGGACAAATTCCTGACAGCAATGTCATTTTCCCAACCTACCTTAGAAAACAGCCCCTCTTTGACTGTTGCTCCAAGCAGCAGTGACTCACCATTTCTAAAACTTGAGGAAGGCTGGTTTCTGGAAGCAGTACAAGCGGAAGGGCAACCACTACCTTCCTACTAAATATAGGGAGAGAGCAGCTGAGAAGGCAAGCCATTCCCTTTAAAGAGCTCCCTGATGTGTTGACTCAATTCTAAAAACCACAAACATTAATCAAAACATTAATATCTTGCTGATAAATTATGACAATGAAGAAGGTTGGTAAACTGTTTAGCATTAAACTCAGTATTTAATAAATACTATATCTTGTAAATGTAAACACACACAAACCGCTGTCTCCTTCTGATCTTAATGAAAGTATTTCCTCTCCCAGTTTCTTGTCTTTTCATCATAGTTTTGAAACATCTGTAAGGGCCTTCTCAACTCAATCCATTATTATATTATTGAATTTTCCTTTTTGTATTTTGTTTTCCGTGAATAACAGTTCTGCTGTTTATAGACATTAATAAAGGAAATTAGCACTTGTATGCATGCTTTCTATTGATTAAGTTTTGCATCCTATAGATAAAGCAGCATTCTAGAATGAAATGTCACCAGCTATTTAGGAATTGTCATCCAAGATACAATGTAACTATGGCTAATCTAAATGTGTATTACCTGAGGATCAGTCCAAGGTTTAAGAAGAAAAGATGAGTATTAAGTTTGCTGGCAACAGTAAGATGTTTGATGAAGAACTTGACAGAAAATCTATTTGGAAGTATGGAAGTGACACAGGATAGATCTCGTTTTCAGAATTGATCTAGGATAGTTCCTGCATTTTAATTACTGAACTCACACAGCTCACAAAGACATAACCTAGATAACTTTAAACGTGGTACAATTAACATGGTGTCCTGGTTTCGGCTGGGATAGAGTGAATTTTCTTCTTAGTAGTTAGTACAGTGCTGTGTTTTGGCTATGATCTGAGAACAATGTTGATAGGACATTGATGGTTTTAGTTGTTGCTGGGTGATGTTTATACTAAATCAAGGACTTTTCAGTTCCTTGGGTCCTGCCAGCCAGAAGGCTGAGGGGGGCACAGGAAATTGGGAGGGGACACAGCCAGGACAGGTGACCCAAACTAGCCAAAGAGGTATTCCATACCATA
>JAVJGI010000060.1:89032018-89103582 GCA_035590275.1 Ibycter americanus
CCTGCTGTCCTGGGGATGGCCGAACACCTGCCTGCCCATGGGAAGTGGTGAACGAATTCCTTGCTTTGCTTTGCTTGCATGTGCGGCTTTTGCTTTACCCTTTCCCCCCTCACCTTTCCATTTTGTTATTATTATTATTGTTATTATTGTTGTTCTAACCTCTTTATTCTGTTTTAATTATTAAATTGTTCTTATCTCAGCCCCTGACTTTTACATTCCTTTCCAATTCTCCTCCCCATCCCTCTGGGTGAGTGGGAGTGAGCAAGCAGTTGCGTGGGGCTTGGTTGCCGGCCGGGGTTAAACCATGACACATGGTGTCAGAAGCCAGACCTCAGCATAGACTACATAGCAGATAAGTATTTATCCAGCTTTTCAGACTTTGTAGTCTGCTCCAAGCCACATAAAGCCACAGCAAAACTAGTAACAGCTCTTCTCTTAGCCAGGTTAGAGCTAGTTTGTACCTAGATGTAACCATAGGAAAACACGCAGGACCTCATCTGTTAGGAGATTCAGTGATGTGGTTATGCATCCTACATGACACAGTCCCTGGACAGACATTACTTGGAGCAAGGATGGAATCTGGCTTTCACCTGCTGCTTCTCTGCCCCAAAGACTCTTCAACTCCATTTTGCACAGGGACACTGTTACCCCAGAAGAGGTGGAATAGTTCACCCCTCTTCTCTTCCGTGAAGCCTACTTTACAGGGCCATTGTTTGGAGCGGTTTTAGGTGGGCTTAAAAGCTCTCTTCGAGGCAGAGGACAATGAATGCAATTGGAAAACATGTATTTCACAGGAAATATTTAAGACATAAATTATATATTATTTGGCTCAAGGACAGTCATGCAAGTCTACAAATTCACATATTAATTACCAAATTTACTTTTAAAGGAATTATTACCATCCAGTAAAAAAAGAATACAATTGCGAGCCCTACATAGCTGGAAAGACAGGATGCAGGTCTGGGTGAAGGCTCAGGTGAAAGTATGGAGTGGGGCATATGAATGGCATCACTGTGCAATGCTCACCTCTGCCCCAGCATTCCTCATCTCTGTGCACTGCCTGTTGGTTATTAAAAGTCTAATTTTCACCCATTTACCAGGAGTATTTGTAGTCCTGACATCAGTATCTGTGTGAGTACAGTTACACCATAGGACACAAGAACTTTTCCTCCACCTTTTTCTGGAGTAACCTGATATCCAAACTGTATCATTTCTTATCATGAGCCACTACATTTTGAAGTCTAAAGGTCTAACAAAGATTTGCTCCTAGATTAGCACCTTTGCTTCATGCCAGCTAAATTCTTTTGCTTACCGGACTAGCCTGAGTAGCCTGCCCACCCAATGCTGACCGCCCCAAGGAATTTAGCTATTTCTGTTTTAAAGAGTTGACTGACTTTTGTGCTAAAGTCTAGCAGCAGGTTAGAAAAGTCACTTCACATGATGGATTTTTTACATTTCTAGATGAGGTAGTGCTATAGATTTCATGTAAAGGAAGCTGAGATGGGAATTACTGGAATAGGAAGAGAAATAAACAACAACTTCATTTACATAAACCAGTTCTTTAAAATAATGGAACCAGAAGGATCCTTTTCATTTTAAATGAGCATCTTAATAATTGGAAAATTTTTCTGCTAGGGCAATGGGCAAGGACAACAGTTCATGTTTTTCAGATCTGTCACTAAGTTATACCCATACACTCTTGAAGGCTACTTTCACTCAGCCTCCAAGCAAAAATCACTGTGAACAGCATTAACATAGTCACTACTGTGAATTACACACTTGGAACTCCTCTGTTTCTCAGTGGTTGGGATTTTTCTACAGAGACCACATTAGTGGAAGAGGAAATTTCAGGCACTCTCAATTAAGAATATTCTAGTTCAGATATCGACTGTACAAAGCAACATTTAATGTCAAGTATTCCTGTATTTTCACCTAGTAACAACCTTTTTAATACAATATGTAATAGTTGGAGAGGTTTAAGAAAGAAGTAGAAAACCAAGAACTGAGAAATTTAAAATACAGAAAAGGATGAAAAATCAAGTCCTAGTAAAAACCTAATCCAATAGTTCAAATTAAAAATGTAGTCCTAATCCAGTACTGCAAACACACTACTTTTGTTGCAAATTCCAAGCATTTGAATAAAAATCAACTCAACAGATTAATGTTTTCCAATTGTTTTAGGCAGACACACACATCTGTGCTGTTTACCATGCTTTCACAAGTAAAACATACACAGCAGAAAAAAAAGATCAGAGAGGACATCTTGTAAATATACTTCAGAAATAAGCAGAACCCTGAAGTTTGAGGGTTCTCAACTGGCAGGTGGTTCGGACATGTCTGATTTTCAGAACATGTGCTACCGTTGGCAAATCTGATGCTTTTCTTAGTCCACAAGTGAGCATTTCATACGTCATCAATTCATGTCTTATTTCTGTTGTGGTTTTATTTCATCTTTTTATATAATCACACTAATAAAATTCCGCAGTGATCAAGCACATACAGCAAACAGGTCATTACTGCATCCTGCTGGCTACAAACCCTTGTCAGTCCTTCCATCCTGCCCATAGATCCAGTAAGAAATTACAAGTTATGGACACAGGATTTATTCAGTGCATTCTTAGCATTCCGTATCATTATATACAGCTGAATCACTGGTATCCTGGGGCAGTGAAAAACCTCAGTCACCAACTCTTCACACTGTTGTTGCACCATGTTCTGAAATACACAATGAACTTCTGATTTTCCTTAGCCCCAGGCTAGGCTTGTTACAAAGGTTGTTCTTTCTCTGCCCTACTTTCAGTTCATTTTTTATCATGCAGAGTTTAAAGCCCTTCTTCTAATTTATTTATAGGTCTGAACACCAAAGAAGGTTTCTATTATGATCTGCAAACATAGATGCTTTTGCAATAGATTTTAAACTTAATATTCTGCCTAAACTAGTAGGCATAATACTTGAGAGCGTGTGAAAAATACTGGCCAAGCCAAGGAGTGATTTAAAAATATGTATTTTCAACAACAGAAAGGAAAATTAATAGGATACATAGTGGTACAGTTGACTTATCTATTGAAATCAGATTTCAATTTGCTTACTAGCACAGCTAGTAGGTACACTAATGCAGATGTTAATTATATATTTTCTCACACCACTGGCCCTGTAAGGTAGTTGGAGTTTGCAAGTAGTAGACTTTCTTCCTGTAATTCTGTTGATTGTTCCTAACAAAACTAAAAATGGAAAGAATTAGGTTGAATGCATTACTGAATCCACACAAGACTGAAAATAATCATTCTCCAATAGGGACACTGAAAAGTTTGGCAGTTTTGAAAATGCCAGTAAATGACTACAATAATCAAAGTACAAGAAAAAGTGCCTTCTTTGTCTCTTAGGAAATAGATTTACCTATACACAGTACTTAGCGCTGTCCAATAAAATGGTTAAACAAAACAAGTCGCTTCAGGGGAATTAAAAAAGTACTATTTTCAACAATATTACAGAGGACATTTGTTTGAGGATGAAAGTGTTTTGAAACTTGCTACTTTGAAAGCACAACCTGCAGCACTACTGTCATTAACATTGGAAACAGGAAGTGTGACACTTACAACTAATTATAATTTTAAATAAGTAAGCAAAATCATTAGAAGTAATTAAAAAAACCTCATGTGTGCTATGTAAAAGAACACACACATATGTGCAAATATATATACCTTAAAAAATAGAAAAGCTCAACACTAATTCCAGTCTTATTGACAGATGTTAAAAATGGAAAAAAAGTGTTTTAGTAACAATTTCAGATGAAAAGCAGTATGAATATTCTCTTAGCTAAATACTGTCTTACCCGCACACTTAGAGGCATTACTTGATGGTCCATGTATTGAGATTTATTAATAGTATATTCCCAACATACAGAATGTTTTGTTATAGAAAAAAACAAATCTTCTAAGAACTGTGTACTTCATTTGGCTGCTTTTTCCTATTTCTTAATGACAACAAAGACACAGTAATTCTACTTCTTTTAAAGATAATAAAAATGAAAGACTCTCACATTCTAATCTCCTAGCTCTTGCTGAAAATGCATATTTAAATTTAAGTTATTCCAACACCACAGCACTTTGCTAAACATTGATGAAAAATTGAGGTCAAATTTGCCAAACCTATTAGTGAAAAAATTCCAACTTAAACCATTTAAAAAATAAACAAGTAACAAATTGTCAGGTTTCTAGGTTTCTGTATTAGGAAGATTATGAAAAAAGAAAAGATTCAGTAGTCTGAATTAATTAAGTCACCATTACAAATTTCATATCCTAGTAAAACAACTTTTGTCCTTACTAAGTTATCTTAGGAGGAAAACTGACCTCTTTTAAGCTTATGTTCCCTCTGTCTGAAGTCTTCTAACACAACTGATTTTTGATTGCTGGAAGGTTCTGATTGCACACTGACTGCAGAATCAAATTCCACTTTCACTTGCAATAGCACAAAAGCAGTCATGACTGCGAGTTTTACTTTGTGGAAGGATGCTGATAGATACTAGGATTGTTTACAACTGAAAAATTAAATACACATTTTAGCCTGTGTTCTTCACATCTTTTCTTACGCAGCTGAAGACAGCTGCCACAAACTCGACTCCTAAAATGTTGTGGGCTATTGGAGATGGATGCCAGAACAGTTGGAAATTTCTGAGCAGTGTTTATAGCATGACTGGATAATAAAGATGGGATAGGTGTAACCATGTCCACAGTTGACACTGTCGCCTTTGAGAAGCAGGATCTGGGGGTGTGTAGGATGTGATAGTTTTGTCTAGGATAATCTCAAAGATTGTGTCTTTACCAGAAGTGTGACCAAAGTATTTGGCACTAAACCAACAGTGACATCAACTGAGCTGCTGCCTCTCTGCTCTTCTCATCCAGGAATAGAGGTAAAATGAAGATCATGACCATAGTGTCTAAAGTCAGATTCCAAATGACTAACATTATTAAACCTATTTTCTATCACTGCGTAATTTTTTACCCCTGAAAAATGGTACTATCCCAATCATCACAATTAGGTAACAGCTTTTGCATTTGCATAGTAAATAGAAAATGATCTAAAGTATAAAGCAACAGAGGATCACTGCCAAGAAATAAATCCATTATGTGACAAGGTAGGTAGGTAGATACTTCACAGTACTGCTTGATGCTGCTAAGCAAAAAGAGGATTGGGTTATTCAGGCAGCAAAACAGAACAGAACAGAACCTGACCACTATTGCTGTTCACGAAAATTAGTGGCATTTGCTTTTTCTGTATTCCAATGTAAGTTGAACTTTAAAGGAAAGTAACTCTGTCTCTTTACTTCACACTCAAACTTGAGTTTAGGTTCAAACAGTTTCTCTTTGTGAGTAATAAAACATTTATACTCAGAGAAATGTACTTCAAAGAAATGAAGAACTGAAGTCTTCTAAAGGAGTATATCAGTGCAACTCTGTGTTAAAAAACAATTAAAAATAGCAACAAGGCACTTATTCTATATATTGCTTGTCAAGAAATTAACAAAAATGTGGGTTTAATTTGGTTCATCAATTTAGGGCTGGGTAGCCCATAAAAAAGGATAACAGCAGTTACACAGAACGTGGGACAGTATTCTCAACAGCACTTAATACTCGTATAATTCTGCCACCATTAATAATTATCAGGACAAAATCATGGGTGCTTTTGAAACCACAGTTTCATCTCTGGTCCTTTCTGCTTTGGACTTCATATCACTTCATTACAAAAAACACGCATGTGGTATAGCTTAATACAACATTTTTTGCTCTTAGATGCATCACAGCATTTTCACCTTTGCGATCCCAACTACCCGTTAAAATATCTGAACACCACAGTAAAATCTGAACTTTCTCATCTTAGATTCTATGGTAGAAACAACAACAAAACAATTCAGGCATATGAAAGAAGTAACACCAATTGCTATTTTCTTGTGCTTGTTTATACTGTTTATGTTGTATGAACCACATTTCAGTGTTTCTGCTATTTGCAAGGGTTGAAAATGACAATTTTTCTTGGTATGTTATGTGTCTGCTAAAGACTGCTTTCCCTTGAACCAGTGGGTGTTGACTACCATGAAAGAGAAGATAAGGTAGGTCATGCTGGTACTTTTGCAGGTATCATATTCTCTGAAGTACCTGGGGTTTGTGTTTTATGTGTTCAGGACTTAATCAGACAAAGGATTTTCCACCAGGAAAAGGTTTTCCTCTTGTCAGATGGGTAGAAAACATTGGCTTTTCTGTTGTCCAGGACACTGTCCACTTTGGCAGTTCACCTAATAAAACTGTTTTACATGCCAGGATAAACATTACCTTTTGAGGCTCAGTCTTTGCAATACCTAAATTCCTTTTGCTGTAGTCTTAAAGTCCATTGATGTTGTGCTGCTTCATCATTTACCAGGTCTAAAGGTCATTACAAGGTGTTCAGAAATGTTCTAAACTCTGGATGTGGTTTCATTCACCCTCCTTGGCTAAATTTTTATGGCATTACTGGCTAAAATTACAGAGGAGTGAACTTGAAAACTGGCTTGGTTCTATTCCTTTAATTTCTGTATTCTCGCAACAAATCCATCTAAATTATCACAGTAAAATCAGTGTTTCATTTCATTCTTGTTTCCAAAATATGATATAACATTCCCTTGACTCGACATCAGTTTGTACTGAAATAGATGTGAATGAACCTACATGTCCTGAAGATTTGGAAGAAAAGCTGTCAAGCCTACAGAAGACTTAGAACAGGATTGCAAAAGAATCTTTAATGTTGGCCACTGGGAACAAACTACATTGTAATATTTTTAGATTTGCTCCTGATCAATAATAACAATTTAATACTAGCCAAAGAGGACCAAAAAAAGGAAAACGCTAAAAGTAAAAAGTAAAGCCATGCCAAGAAATCTAATTATTTTCCTGGAAACAACTTAAAACCACTGACTAAAATGAGAAGGCATGGTCCATGACAAGATTTTATGATTTTAATAATATCCTTTAAAAATGCAGTTTCATGGTAATGTTAGAGGTTATTCTAAAGACGATATAATTTATGAGCCAATGAGATCAAGTGGCTCCAGATATATTTTTTTTCTGAAAAAAAATGAACTGCTGATTGCCATATGAATTCGTATAGCAGAAATTGAATTGCAGAAATCCTAACAGAAAAAAAGAAACGTTAAAGATAAAAGGAGTTGTAATAGGATATACCCATCTTCTTCCCAATACCTTTTCCCAATATGGAGGAATTGGGCTACATTTTCATAATGATAATCCATGGAGAGATTAGTAAAACAAAAATCCAAACAGCTTGTTGAAACTAATGTTAAATTTACGTGTTATGTATGCCAGAACTATATTCTCTCACCACAGTTCTGATCCACCAGTAATGACACTGTAAAATATGAGAGGCCAGGATCAAAAATTATTCAATATTCCATCAGTTTTTTGTTGTATCTTTACAGCAAGTACTTCAATAATTTGGAGATGATGGAATTTTACTTTTCTGGAATTTGAAAGATTAGTCACATTTCCATTTGAACTGTGTTGGCTAAGGCACCCTTGTCAGCAAACTTTTTCTACATCAGATAATTCACAATACAGTGAACATGAAAAACTGGCCAATTATTAACAGTTACAGTTACTCTACAGTCACAATTTCAATTCATTTGCATTGCTTTCTCTGTTTACTGGGAATGAAAAAATCTTGAATCAAGCACTGAAATTGAAAATGGAACAATCAAATACATTTAGAGCTATATCTCCAGGCTATCAAGATAATTGGGGGGTTCAGTTCAGAAAGAGAAACCACAAACACCAAAATCAAGACCATGTTACAAAAACAAAGGGCAAACTTCATTTAGTGTAAACTTTATTTCTTTTGGTAGAATATACATATATAACAAAATGGTAATGTCACAATCTAGCCCCTAGCTTACCTTTCTAGTATATTTCATTTATATATCAGTAATGGAATTACTTCCCTTAGAAATCATCATATACCAAATGAAGCAGACAATTGGGACAAGCCAGCATGGATTTACCAAAGCAAATCATGCCAGACTAATCTGATCACCTTCTACAACAAAGTTACATCTTCTGTCAATATGGGCAGAGCAGTGGATGTTGTTTACCTGGACTTCAGCAAAGTGTTTCCCACTGTTCCCTACAGCCTCCTCCTAGGAAAACTGGCATGATACAGACCGTATGGGTGGTCTGTGAGATGGGTAGGAAATTGGCTGATAGGCTGGTGATCAGTGGTTCTTACTCAGGCTGGCAGCCTAGCATCAGTCGGATCTCCCAGAGATCAGTACCAAGTCCCACACTGTTCAACGTCTTCATAAATGATCTGGATGATGGGATTGAAAGCACCTCCAGCAACTATGCTGATGACACCAAACTGGGTGGTGAGGTGGACACGTCAGAAGGGAGAGCCATCCTCCAGAGAGACCCGGACAGGCTGGAAGAGTGGGCTAGCAAGAACAGTATGAAGCTTAACAAAGACAACTGCAAGATCCTGTACCTGGGACAGAATAACTAAAGAGCCCAGTACAGGTTAAGATCTGTCTGGCTGGGGAACAGCCTTCCTTAATGGGACCTGGGGGTCTAGTGGACAAGCAGCTCAACATCAGTCAACAGTGCACTGCCACTCTAGCAAAGGCAAATTGGATCCTGGGCTGCATCCACAGGGGTATATTAGCAGAGACAGAGACGTGATCATCTCACTCTACTCAGCAATTTTCAGGCTGCGCCTGGAGTGCTATGTCCAATTCTGGTCCCACAGTTCAAGAAAGATGCAGACAGACTGCAACAGGTCCAAAGTAGTGCCATAAAGATGATCAAAGGGATGGAGAATCTGCCCTATGAGGAAAGACTGAAGGAATTAGGCCTTTTCTTCATGGAGAAGATGCAGGGGGACCTCATCACAGTACAGGTTGGCTACAAAGAGGACAAAGGCTCTCTCTTCACAAGGAGCCACAAGGAGAGGACAAGGGGCAACAGGTGAAAGTTGCACCAAGAGAGGTTTCACCTCAGTACAAGAGATATTTTTTTTACATTGAGAATGATCATTCACTGGAACAACTTCCCCAGGGACATGGTAGAGTCCCCATTGCTGGAGGTTTTCAAGGTGTTGTTGGACTGACTGTTAGATAACCTCATCTAGACTCCCTTTTCTATGAAAGGTTGGACCAGAAGATCTTTTCAGGTCCCTTCTAACCTGGGATATTCCATGATGCTATGATTCTGTATCTCTAGATCTCACCCTCTAATATGAAAGGCAATATCAATACCTCAATTTTCAGATGGAAAACCTGAGGAAGAGAAGAGACTTGACACTTTCAGTAGGTCACCAGCAGAGTTGGGACTAGAATTTCCCAAATAAAAAATGTTCAGTAATATTCTCTTCTGGTAAACTTTGAAATGTCATTATAAAGGGATGATTTCCATTGTTTTATTTTCATTTATTTCCAAATTCACTGATTGGGCCAGATCAATGCAGGAAGTCTGAAAAAATCTTTTAGATTTCCAGTTCCCTGGGGAATCTGTTTACTAAATATTTTTTCTCTACAGCTGACCCAGTTAAATAAGACCTAAATTTGTTCAGAGCCAATATTTACATGAACAAGCAACAGACTTAAAAAGCATTTAAAATGGGAAGAGGAAACAATTTGGTGGGGGTAGCAAAAATGAGGCAAATGAATCCAGTACCCCCTGTTGTAAGATGCTGTTTCAAACAGATGTGGAAAAGAACTTAATATCAAGCACAATGAATGCAAGACATAAACATGTCTGCAAGTGAAAGATAAATTTAAGACTACTGGGAATGATTTTGTAATACATTTAATCTCAAAAAATGATAGGAAAATTAATTTAGAAAAAAAATGTCCTTGATGTCTGCCCATTTAATTAGAGGTTACTGTACAGGTGAACATCATTTATGATAAATATTTCTTTATGAATTTGTCTGTATATGAAAGTACCACACATAACTATTCCCAATACAGTAAAGTCATTTAAACTCTCTAGAATCTTCGAAGTTCGATTGGAACGATACAAATGTTTACACAAGGCAGGGGGAACAGGCAAGTTAATGCCAGCAAAAATGCATCCCCAGTAAGAGTCTGTAGCCATTTAACTATTTTGAAAGAAAAATTGTGAATGAAAAGTTAATAACAAAATGTTTATAATATATCCTATAAATTGTTCAATATAAAAAATAGGGCAATCTGGTCTTTTAAAATAATTTATGCAAACTGTACAATTTATTAATAGCACACTTATGGTTCTACTAAAAGCTATTTTTATTGGAAAACTATCTATAATTTTATTCACTTAAAAAACTTTACTCACTCATCATTCAAAAATCCCAAAGACAGACGTTTTCCATTACATCCAGAAGAACTAAGAATTATTTTATTGTATTATTTCAATTATTGTTTGCAATGCCACATGTCCCATCTTCTTCACATCTTTCTTTTAAAAAGTAATTTCACAAATATCCATTACGCAATGTATTATTTCTTCTATTACTGCTATCATTTAAGCCAATAAAATAATTATCAAGCACTAGATCAAGTGGAAAGTGTTTGCAAAAGCAGGAATTCCCTAGTATGAGGAATGCCAGGGATTTACTGTTTGGGATATATTGCAGGGTTAAAAATAGTGACAGCACATGAAATATTTAAAGAGTAAATATTATATCTCATGTCATCTAATTGTATGAATTCAGAGTATTTAGACTTTGTAACTACATGTAGCTCAGTTCACTGAAGGAAGACTTCGAAATGAATTCATAAATATTTCAACACTTATGAAATCTTTCATGTCCCTGATTTATTTTTTATATTTTTTTTTTTACTTTTTCAGTTGTCAATAATAATAAGTCAGTACAGTTTATATGATGATCTATGGGAAGAAGAGATACTTCTGTTTCACCTGTTATTCTGAAACATACAGGGAATGAATGGATGTTACTGAAGTAGACAAAGCTAAACAAGATAATGTCTCTTCCACTCGCCTAGAGCCCTGTTAGTGCTAGGCAGGAGTTTTGCTACTCCTGTAATTAATGGCATTAAAAACTAGAAGATTATGTTAACTAATGCATGGTCCAGGGCAGCCAAAGGGTAGCTACACTACCCTGGCCCACAGAGGAGTCTCCTCTCTCCAGGGCTGGTGTTACCTGAATACTGTGCTTGAGCAGTGCTTATCAGAGCAACAGTACTAAAGAACAGCAATAATTATATCAACAAAACTTCAAAATCTTTCTTGAAATCTATAGGCTTCACTCACTGCAAGGATAATGGACTATACGTCAAAAGCATTAAAACGTTAAACCTGCATTTAAATAGTAATTATACTGATTAAAATATTGCATATTGTTTTTAATATCTGCCTTTTTTTTTCTTCAGAGCAGCTGAGTTTCTTGCATGATTAAATAACAAACTCTGCGAAGTCCACTTTCTCTAACCACAAATAACATTTTCTAATTGCAGTTATTTAGATTTTGATACATCATGTAATCTGTTAAACACCAAAGTTGAATAAGACCTTTTGACTTTCAATATGCTGTAGCAAGTCATCTGCACATTAAATTTTGTGAAAACTCTGTAAAGCCTCCATAAACAATGAGAATTGCCTTTTTAAAATCACATTTGTATGGAGATGTGTCCCTGTGGCTTCCTCAGATCGGCTGCCAATGACAGAATGCACACCAGAGGTAAATGGAACTGAGCTGCCCATCTGTGTGCTTTAAATACAATTGAGTGCCAATAGCTAAAGAGTATACACACAGAGATACACACATACATATATATATATAACATCAAGCTGCTTCTTCCTGGAACACACAGCTTGAAGAGTAAAGCCATGGTAGTAGTCCATGACTGTATGTGTTAACAACGCATCAGTTGCAGCACCATTTGCAACTTTGGGACAGAAAGTATTACCATCACATTGCCTCTGAAGCCCTGCCAAGATGAACATGTGTTGTCAGGGCAGGCACCAGTGGAGAACAGAGCTTGACAAGCAAGCACTGATTCCACCCTCTTGATGAGAATTGCTTGCCAATTATGTGGTATAAGTTAAAGGAATTTCTGAATTATATAAATAAATTGTTAAATGTATAAAAATTTAAAAAAGAATGTTCTTACTCTCTATTGCTTCATTCTAGCCTCAAGAGGTAGCCCTTTTCCACAGATTACATTAATACCCAAGAAAGTATGGCCCAGATCAACACAGATTTGGATTGAGTTTAGATATCTAATTAAAGCAGTTTTTGACTGTATTCTGCTACAGCAGAATATGTAATATGAATCAGCCTGGAATATTTGCCATCAAAAAGTTGAAAATACTGAAAAAAGCAACTAAAATTGCATTTGGTTATTTTTAGGACTTAATCTATACTTCTTTATATATTTATTTTTCTTCCATGCCAAGTCTAGTTGGCATGTATCTATAAAAGCACATTTCCTAAACATCAATATAGTCAAGCTGTAAATGAGTTAATTATCTACTTCCACCAGTTTTTTCATATTAGGTCTTTTGTTATGTGTTGTTTAGAGAAAAGGTTTTTAAGTGAAATACACTTCCATCTTACATACAGAGAAATACTCTTACCGCTAAATTTAAAGCTATCTTTCACAAGATATAAAACAGCAAGTCACATTCATTTCCTAAAGTGAACAGATCAACACTGACAAGTCTTGGAACCCCAGCAAGCAAGGGTCTACTGTCTAAACTTCCTCCTTTCATAGCTTTAGATTCACTAGTTTCTCCTAGAAGTTGTTTCACTCTATTTCAAGCTAATTTGCTAATGTCCAAAATAATCTTAAAACTCATCAAACAAATACTTCTCAGTAACTACAGTACTGTTTTGTATTGTCTGTGTATCATCCTATTGGCCCATTCAGTATCACTTCCCTCCAGAAAAGCTGTCTTAACTGTCTTCATGAGAGGTAGTGTTTCAACTCAACTCTGATTGATCCTTCTTTTATGAATCACAAAACACATTTTAAGATCAGGGTACTAGACAGAATATAGCACATCCTTGTCCTGTCAAACATCTAAAATGCAGTAGATAACATGGTTCAATACTGAAATACTCCTGTATGGAGGTTGTAGGGCCAATCATGCAAGTATCATTTACTTTAATGATGCTAAGTCAGTAGCAAACTGACCAGGTGTAAAACCCAGAGAGGTCCAGGTCTTAAGTAACATAGATAAAGAAAGGCAGAAGACAAACACTGGCAGTTAGCTGGTAATGAGGGCTAATTTCATTCTCTGTAGTTCATGGGCCTATGCAAAACCCATGGAACAACTGTAAAGACTCCTTATTCCCTGATTAGAGTTACTAAATAAACTGATGCATGCCTACAAGTAGGCTAATTAATGGAAAAGATTAGCACAGCAGTGGAATTCGATATTCAATGCATAAGGACAGTACCTGACAGGATATATGCATCCTTCCTGTCCACACATGACCTGCTGGCTTCACCAGTGCTGCTGTGCATGAACAGCCTCCAACTTGGCTGTAAGAACACCAGGCATGTCTGACTGCTCTTCTGCATGTTCTGTCTTGCACCTTCATTTCTGGCTGTCTCTTAGGTCATTTGCCCACTTAGAAGGCAAGTGAAGATGACCTTAAGGGTGAAACAGTAACACTCAAGTTTTCTCACCTAAACTGAGACTTCTACTATATAGATATTTAAATATCTTACCTGTCTAGATTCAACTGATAGTCAATGGAGAGAAATGGATCCTTCTGGAAATGCCACTTACCACTTCTCACAAGGTACGTCTGGGAAAGGCTATGTCAATTGCCCTGGGAAGTGCCCATTTCCTTTCATTACTTATAGAGGAAACTTAGAGAATTAGCTCAGATGTAAACATCTGCACTGTGATTGATGCGTTAGGTGAGATGAAGCTCATCAGCCCCTCCCTACATTTGGTCATTACAGTTTAGATCATGTGTCTGGAATTGTTTAAAGAGGCCAAAGAGTCCCACCACCATCTTGAGGATTGTTTTGCTAGTGCAGGTGCTACAAAAGAGTTTAAATAATGTCTGCTAAGGAGTCAAATTAAGGGTTGGCATACAGACAGTGCCACCTAGAGACAAGCTGACAGATTTTTGAAACCAGCCAGTCCCTACAGTAGCATGAGGAGACTGCCATAACTTGACAAACAATACTGACAGCCCAAAGTTTTAACAGGTCATAAGAAGAAAGGGGTGAAAACAGCTTCCTTACATCTTTTTTTCTCTCTGGGCAGTAAACTTTGTCTCTCATAGGATATGTCTCTATTAAAATATATATAATTTTTTTTAACTGTGTTTGACCCCATGTTTGTAAAATAGCAGGAAAAAGACACGGCTTTGCACTATCAAAATTTTACAGTTATAAAATATCTGCGATTAACTCCAGGAAAATATACATCTTTTTCAGTAATGAAGAACAAGACAGCCTTTTAGTATTCTACCACAACAGTCAAGTAGGATAGTAAATATGAAGAGTATCTGAGATAAAGGATACTGTGCTGGACTGAGACTACCAATTGAGTCAACATTATGTCCCTAATTACCAGAATATAATTTTAGAATTAAATCAGTACATCAATAGTCAAACCTCGGTGAAATATTGCTAACATTTAAACCATTTGATCTCCTCGGATTAAAAAACTCTGATATTAGGGCATTAGGCCTGGTTTACCTGAAAAAAAATGACTAGAATTATTCTTAATACAATAATTTTTTTTTTTTTTTCCAGAACAGAAGGACTATATGGGAAATATTTGGAAATAATTACAGCAAAATAACTAATTGTGGTCCATTTCCCTTCTATAGATAAAACTTTACTCTAATGTCATTCTACCGATTTCAGAGGAATTACTCCAATTTTCCCCAGGTGAAAGATGAGAATCAAGCTCATTGTGTTCTTATCACCTTCATACGTTACACCTACAAAATGGTCTTCAGTTACTAATCTGTGTTGTCTCCAGACTTAGAGATTCCATTCATCAAACCATAACCATTCACTAGAGAAATTTTCAAAACATCTCTGGGTCTAAGGACAAGACTTTATCCCTTTACACTTTTCAGTTTTTTGCTAAATATGAAATCACCTCTGCACACAATATAAATGTACTACATTCTTCAGTGTCAATTTGGAACATAAATGTTATCATCCCTCTTATCTAAGGGAAAAATAGGACAAGGAATGGGTGAATGTCATTTCAGAAGGTACACATTTTTAAGGAAGCAAAAGAAACCGTATTTACTTCAAGGAGCTATTTTTTTTACATACGTTAGTAGGACACAGATTGTCAATCATTGTCTCCACCCATCTTGAAGACCTTCTTGAAATACCTGACGTTACACCTATCAAGTGCCAAAATCCACCAGATTACATGATGGAGGGCTCAGAAGGTAAGGCATGTAAGATATGTATTTCCCTCTCAGACAAGTAGATCAGCTAAATTAGATGCAATGGTTTAGATGTCACATTACAAATTGTATCAAATCCTAAATGCTACAGTTGATTTAAACAGTCTAATGTGCGTCTGTGAAAATCTTTACTCCAAAACTCCATTTAATGTACAGAATGCATCGTAATTATTTATAATTAATAGTTATTTACTTAAAATTAATAAATGGCAAATGATAAATTTTACTCCCAAGAAAAGAAGCTGGGTTTTTTGAGAAGAATAACTGAAGCGGCATGTAAAAATGGCCTATACGCAAAGACAGCTGCCACTTATACCATTTTTGTCTCACAATGACTTTAGCCACATCAGAACTAAACTTAGGATTTGCAAACCTTTAATTCCAACTGCCTATATCTACTTATTACTGTCAAACTTACTGCCATTCATGTGAAAATTATGAAAGAAATTAGCATTCTGTGTTTAAATTCTCTGTAAATCAAACCTAACATAGGTCAGTGCTCTGTACTGATTTCAGTTAGAGTAACCCCTGTTTACATCAATTAAATGGGAGCAGAAACAAGACTAATCAATAGCTACTAATCTTAAACATCTCTGCAAGAAGTACTGGTACTTTAAAACAAAACTGTGAAGATTTTGTTTGTGCATATGTGCGTGTGCGTGTGCGCACACACACATTTAACTGCAAGAACCTGAATTTGGGGCTTTGACCTTTGTTTGTGAAATCTCAGAGATATATATAAAACATATTTCAGCAAGTTGCAGTCATCATCATTACATAAATCCAGATGAAGATGGAAAATACATCATGTTATCAAATGGTTAATGCTTTAAAAAATACAGCTTGTTCACAAAGTAGCTAAAATCACATTACAGTGACAATCTTAATTTTTACGTCTTCTGATTTCAGAGTACTTGACACTGAGACATGAATAACATTGATGTAGCATATTTTTAGCTTATTTCTTACAGGAACAAAACGTAGATTGTTGCTTTGAATGTCTGTCTTTCCATCTGGCACTCCTTAACTTTTTAATCTTTTGGACAATTTCTGTCTATCTGGAAAATATAGTCCATTGCCTTTCCACAAGTTTCATAAAAATGGGTTGTTAGGTAGAGAGTCTTGCTAAAAGTGAGATCCAGGGAGAACAGAGCTTGTCACACACGATTTGACAGCAGCCAGCTGGCCAGTCAGATATGTGTGTTGGCCAGCTGATCAATATATGAACAGCTCTAAATGAGCCACAGTATGTGCTGTCTCTTGCCTAGAGGTTTTCCCATAAGGAGAGAGCTATGCTCATAGCAGCAGGAAGGAAAGAAAGAATAGGGATAAAGAATACAAATCCCTAAGAAATGAAGTGTTGCTAGTCCTGCTTCTCAGGGAACGCACCATTTTCCATGTGTTTATATCAACTGTCACCAGAGAAACCAAATGTGAAAGCACTGGTGAGACAGTAAACAGGTATTTTCAATCTTCTCTGTTTACATACGAAGCATGCACAATCCACAGAGGAAACTCATTTCTCACTCTAGTACCACCATAGTAGGTTCTGAACACATGGGAAACGGTGCTTTGTCTTCACGTGGGGGCAATACAGAGTGCCTGTGCGTGTGCCCGCATCACTGGCTTGAGGCATTCAGAGTCTGGTGGTAATGTATTCAGTTCTACAGACACATCCGATTTCTTCTCTTGTCTTGCAGAGGGGAGAGCATAGCAAGCTTGGTGAAGCCCTAAGGCAATAACAGTGACTATGGAGTGAGAACAAATGACACTTTCTCTCTCCCCATTTTCTTTTTTTTTGTGTAAGTTGGAAGGAGATTGATTACTTCACTGTGATTTTCTCTGGTTATGATAGTGGTAAGAAGTTGGTTTATTTATTTATTAGGAAAGACAGACAGTGCATGTTCGTACTTTCAGATTCTTTTAAATGAGACCAGAAGCTGCGCAGCACCATGAAAATTATTCAGTACCTGAAACTAATCAGAGACATTCAAAAGAACCCAACACTTTTGCTTATGGTTACTCATATCTGCACAGCAAAGAACAGAAAATTGACCTATGTGCTCCTAATCTTGTTCCTGTATCACCTGCTTTAAAACTTTACTTATCTAATTGTTGACATAAAGTATCACTGAAGCCTGATTATAATTTAATCAGGCTGATTACATAAAAAACTATGCTGGCCTTAGCAACTTCAGATAGTTTAGGTACTATACAATTTACACAGAGCAGTAATTGCAGTTGTGTGAATCTTCTGCAGTGAAGATGCGGCAAATAAGTCTCGTGATGGTTAAACATAAAATAGTCTGCTTCATAGTTTCATGAATGGTAAAGCTAAATCATGAAGACAACTAGAAATAAGAAAAGCTGTTGGCATGGAAACACAACAGTTAAAAATTTCTCATGCTCTCTCAAAACATGAAATTTTGCTAACCAGGTTGGACTCCCTGCTCCTCACAGTAAAACTATTTGGTGAAACAAGTGCTGGCATGAATCTGTGACAACACATCATCTTCAGTGGTTGAGCAAAGCCATATGTCTCTACACTGCACTGTAGTACAACAGCAGAAGTTTCTCAAATTCCTTGGACAGCACAGTGGGGGAAAAACATCAACATTACCATATAAAACTCAGATTTTGGACATCCTGTCACTTTTTACAAAGGTATCACCAGTTTTACTGAAGCTCATCTAGTCTTACAGTGCTCAGACGTAAGTTAAATTCAGCTTCTTGTTTGCATATGGAATAATGATCATCTAAAGTACTTTTCACTCTAATGTTCGCAGCCGTGCAAATTTCTGATAGTCCACTTTTTCCTAAAAGGCGGTTATTGTGCAGTTACTGTATGAATTGTGGCCCTGATTAATTGGGGAAAAACACAAAGTATTCCAGCACCTGCACAACTGGATGTACCAGTACTTAGTTATTTCAAAAGGAAAAAGAAATAGGATGACATTCCAAACAGACTGCCAAAACTCTTACAAATTGACTTCTGCTAAGCTCAGCTATTTCATCTGCTGTCAGTTCTCTCTAAGGTTGGCTCAAATGAATGGAGAGTCCTCTATGAAATTGGCTAGGGAAGCATGCTTGTAAGAAGCACAATATTCTCCCATCAAATCTTACAGATGGCTGCCATAACAAAACGGAGAATAGTACAATACTTCAGATGAGGTCTGGTAATTAGCGTATCTATAACACACATGCACATTTTCTCCAGCACAATTCTCATCATCTACAGAATCATCTGTAAGATGAAGCAGATTGAACTGGAGATCAGTTAACTTTAAAATAGGAGATAACCATTTAATTCTCTCCTCTCCCTCTTACAAAAAAGCAGCAATGGTCTAGATGGAGAACACAAGATGGTTTTCTCGCTATAGATTTGGTAGAATTACTACAGAATTATACATAATTTTAATTTTTAGAGATGGGAAGAAGGAATCAAAGTTTTCACTAGTAGGTAATTTCTGGTAGTGATCACTGGGTTTGCAGATGTAGAAATATCTCCAGGACCTCATCATTTTATGATAATACACAAGGAAAAAGCAGTCCGCTAAAGTACAAATATACTAAACACCCTTTGAGTCTATTCCTGAATAGTGATTCTTAAGATGCCTTATGCCTTCCGAGTCAAAGTCATCTCTTTTTCTTTTTTTTTTCTTTTTCTTTTGTAAAGCCAAATGTACGCCATGCAGGTGTATTTTATGTTATAACAACTGATTTTCATATGAGGAAAAGATTGTGTCTAGCCCCAAGTCTGGCTGCTGTATTTAAAATTGGGGAAACAGATTTCAAGTATACTTCAAAATTGGAGGGTCCTTTTGCTATGCAGTAGCACACACTTCTCTGCATGAAGGGCCTAAGTGTATAAGGCAACATTTCTCATCACTATCTTTCACCAAGGCTAGCATCATGAACAGTAACATGATACTGTAATTGAACAGCAGAAGAAGAAATGATACTATCCGAATCCCTAAGAGAGGATCTGCAACCAATCATTCATTGTCTTTGGAAGAGATGGAAAACAACTGCTGCACTTAAATGTGAATGACACTAGAGCAATACTTTTCCTTCCAATCCAAGATCCATATATTGTCAAACTTACAAGTAATGATAATAGAAATCTATGGGCAAACTGCTTAGTAATTCTTACCTAAATCTGTAATCACATAAGAAAGCTAGATCAGAAAAAATATCTTCAGGCTTCCTTAGAATTTTATTCTCTTCTTGAAATGCACATGTAACTCAATCAATAGAAGTAATATATGCATCTTATTATTAAGAGAAAATAGACTCTTCAGTAGTTTCAGCAGATGTTTTACTCCAGGAAGAAAGGATCATTTTTGCTAGCTTGGCTGCTTAACATTTAAATGTAATGTTCCTGAAACATATCTTGTCTTTATGAAGAAATAAAATATCAGTAGAGCAACATAAAATTGTACTAAACAACATAAGAATAAGATTAACATGACTGTCAAAATATATATTTTTTTAATTTTTATTCTACATAGCCATCTAGCTTAACTCTTTAGAAACTAAACAATAAGAATCTAGGATGTTGGAATTTATCATCCATATTTGAAAGACTGACAGACTGGAGCATTTTTCTTTCTCTCAGAAGAAAGCTTGTTTGATTAGATGCTTAGCTGGGTGAACCATCAGCTGAAGTTTTGACCTGTAATATAATTAAAGAACACTGCAAAAGATGGGTATTACCTAATCCTGCTGCACTGAATAAAATGTAAGTTGGCATATAGGACATTCAGCTGATACCTGCATTAGCCACCACTTCACAGTTTTCTAGGGATACATGGTTAAGCCATAGTGATCACTGCACTAAATATGTGCATGCCTAGAAAGAAAATACAAAATTGATAAAATTTAAGACAATCCAAATATAATTACACCCTTTAAAAATTTTAATGCCAAAAAGGACTGTCTTGGTACACAACAGAAGGAAACTCACCAAAACCTTGTTTGTTGTCAAAGCTTAAAAATAAGTAACCAGAAAGAGGTCCAGGTTTACTATTGGCAGAAGAATGCAGACCCTTACTGCAGTATGTGGTGTTGCATTCATCTTTCTGTAGCAGTAATGAATGTGGCTCACCCAGTTAATACTGCTGTTAGGTATCAGTATGAAAACTAACATGACGAAAATGTTTTAGGAAGAGAAAGCATCAAGAAGCTCACTTCACGTTCCAACAGAAAAATTAGGGAAACAGCTATATTGGGACAAGTTATATAAGACATACACCTTGTAGCTGAAGAGTGTCCTCTATTGCAAGGCTTTTCAAAAATAACGTCATTCTAACATGGCTTTACTGAAAACTTCACTATCACTATGCTGCTTCTTGCCATGATGATAAGCGAAATTTACTGCCTGTTTAAAACTGTACTTTACCAGACCAATACAGCAACAATGACAACTGCCTAGAAATTGGATTGCATGTGACTCTGAAAATGGGACATGTGAGTGAAAGCTTCTGCTTCTCATGTTTGCAAAACAAGCTTCAGGGCCCAAATATAGAAAAGTAAGGTAGGAAGGTCTAAACATATGTGCTCTGGGAATGTTTAGCAAAAGGATATGCCACATCAATGAACTGCAAGATGGTTTACCCCAAAAGAAAGTAGACAAGCTCATACAACTCTCTGTGTCACTTAATTCTCCTGGTTGCCAGAACTATTGCATACCTTTAACTTCATTTTCACAAAAACTCTTTATTCACTTTTTTCTTCAAAATAAGAGTTTCAAAAAAGCAAAAAATATTAATAGATGTCTGAAAGGAAACAACCAATTTTTTTCAGAAAAAAACTGAGCAAGGGACTAGGGGAAGACGTTCCACACCAAAAAATAACAAACCAAAACTGTTCTTTTAAAAGGCATCTCGAGATCTAGCCTAATCCAAAAGAGACCACAAGCAATCTGTTTCCAGAATCTTTATTGTGTTTTCCGACAATCTTTCTGTAAATAAACCTGCCTAAATTATTTAGATTAGCTTGACAGACTAAAGTTCTATTTTCATGGGATCTCATATAAAGCTTTTACCAGCAAGCGATCACTTCTGGGACAACACTTCAGAAAGTCTCCACATAAAAATCTTTAGTACTAAATACATAAGCTTCCTGAGAAAAACATCCTCTATCCGCCTTCCGCCTCCATTCTTCTTAGAAAAAAAGTTCAAGGAAGCTCTTCTCATCTGGTAAGATCATAGTTGCTATTATTAATCTTTCCTTAGGATTTTTATTTTTTACAATAATTAATTTACTAGCAAAAGATGAAAGACATGAAAATTTGCACATGGTTGCATAGAAGTGTTTAGAAGGTGTAACAAAATGCATATGAAATTTATATAAAGTACATATCTTAAAATAGAAGAAAAAATGGAGAAGTCCTGAATTACTGACTCTATTTTTCCCCAAGTGTTTTTGAGGCAGAGTTCTCACTGGGCTATGTTGAACCAAGCACCAGAAACAGAACAAGATGACCTAATTTTATGTTATGCTGAATAATGTGCGATTTCACAAAAAGTCACTTAATTTCTCACAACTTCAGTTTTCAGCTTTGAATAATAGGGGCAATGTTTTTTACACTATCAAAAGATGCTTCAGAGAAATGAAATATCTATTATTTCTCTTCTCATTTTTATGTTTTATACTTCAACTACCTCATCATGGAAAAGAAAAGCCACAATGAATTCCTTGATGAAATGTGCTGTATTTTGCTACACATTGGCAACTGAATAAAACACTGCTACTGCCCTCTCCTGCTTCGTCTTCTCTTCCTTCCCCTGAAGCACCAGTCCGATGTCAGAGAAAATCACATTTATCTGACATCTTTGAAGTTAGAAGCATGGTGAGAAAATGCGAAACATCCTATCCAAAGTGAAGGGAAAAGGCATTAGTATGTCTAATAGTTAAGCATGAGGACAGAGGGTTGCCAAAGCTACATTGGTAGCAGCAGAAACAGAGGTATCACAAAGGTGAGTTGCTAAATCATTTTGGTTCAATGGTCTAATACCAAAAACTTGCTAATGTATAGAAGTGCTAACTCCAAACTGTCAATACAGGCAGTATTCATATCATAATTTAAATGTCATCATCTTTTCTTTTTAACCTTAAAAATTAATTTCCAACAATAAATACAAAACAAGAAAAACAATTGTTGACCCACTGTTTCAGAGAGATGGTTTTACGACACCATCCACGTTTCATGCTCCCAAATTAAGTGCTGGCTTAGGCACAGCTTGTATTCATTATTCACTCATCTGGCTATTTTATGTATTTGTGCTTCTTAGAACACAGTATTTCTGGACCACCACAGTGAATTCCTTTATCTAAAAACCTGCATTCATACTCTTCTGTCCTAACACTTCTGTAAGAATGGCTATATCTATCAAGATTGATCATTGTCAAGAAAATACTGTTTGGTAGATAATTTCAAAATTCTTAGCTGGATTCTGTTTTGGGAGCTTCTGGATCTTCTGGGGACAGAGTCCAGGATCATCAAGGGGACCCGTGGAAACCCTCTGAGAAATGTGAGGGTACCTACTTCTGCAAGATAAGGACAAGGTAAGGGTAGCCACATGGGTGTGACCCTGAGAAAGCTCTACCAGTTTCTAACAAGCTGAATCAGCTGCCCATGACCCAAGAATACCTGCAGTCTCTGTTACAGATGCCCTACAATTAGGGAGGGTCAAGGACCCTTTTAGTTGGTGCTAGGGAGAGGCCAGGGCTGAAGCACAGCTCCCAGAGTGTAGTTAACAGATGCAGGAGCACAAACAAGGGGACTTCATCTCAGTTCAGACCAACCTTAGTGTTTTCAGGTACAGTAGTGATGTGCCACAGAGCGCATTCCCCAGCAGGCATTGGAGCAGCTGTCCCTGCCAGGGCAAAGGTTTCAATCCATAGAGCTTCAGATGGTGGGTGCAGCCCTGTGAGTCCCTGGCTGCAGGGAGTGCCTGGGACCTCTCCCTGAGGCTGGAGATGTGGTTCCCTTTCCTGTGGTGTGCTGTTGTTTGGGACATGAAGGTCAAAGGCAGTCTTGACTGCCCTGACCATGAGATGGAGTCCAGGATCCTGAGAGAAGGGAGCAGGCCAGAAAGCAAAATCACATCCCTGGACTTGAGGAAAACAGTCTTCAGCCTCTTTACAGATCTACTTGAAAGAGTCCCACAGAATAAGGCCCTGATGGGAAGAGGTGGGCCCAAGGAACCTGGTTCATATTCAGGAATATCCCCCAAGGGCAGTCCATCCCAACAAGCAGGGAATCAGGTAAAAATGCTAGGAGGGCTGCATGGATGAACAAGGAGCTCCTAGCAAAACTTGAACACAAAAAGGTAGAACACACAAGGTAGAAGCAGGAACAAGTAAGACAGACATGCTGTCTGAGCATGCAGAGATGCAATTGGGAAAGTCAGCCTGGAGCTGAATCTGGCAAAGGACGTCAAAGGCAATAAAAAAGGCTTCTGTAAGTACATAGGTAACAAATGAAAGACTAGGGGAAATGTGGGTCATCCCAAGAGACCTTGATAGGCTGGAGAAATGTGCTGACAAGAACTTCATGCAGCTCAGCAAAGGGAAGTACAGAGTCCTTGCACCTGGGGAGGAACAACCCCATGCACCAGTACACACTGGGTAACAACCTGCTGGAAAGCAGCTTGGCAGAAAAGATCTGGGGGTTGTGGTGGACAGCAATCTGACCATGAGCCAGCAATGTGCCCTTGAGACAATGAAGACCAACAGCCTCCTGGGCTGCATTAGGAGTGTTGCCAGCAGGTCAAGAAGAGTGACCTTTCCCCTCTACTCAGCACTGGAAAGGCCACACCTGGAGTACTGATCTCAGTTCTGGGCTCCCCAGTACAAAGGAAACAGACATACTGCAGAGAGCCCAGCAATGGGACATAAAGCTGATAGACTGGAGCAACTCTTCTATGAGGAAAGGCTGAGAGAGCTGGCTCAGCCTGGAGAACAGAATGCTCAGGGGGGTCTTACCAGTGTATACTCATACCTGAAGGGATGGTGCAAAAAGGGTAGAGCCAGACTTTCTCAGTGGTGCCCAGTGACAGGGCAATGGGCACAAACTGAAACACAGCAGACTCTTGTCTGAAAATCAGGAAGCACTTTTGTACTTCAGGGATGACCAAGCACTGGCACAGGTTGCCCAGGGAGGTTGTGGACTCTCCCTCCCTGGAGATACTCAAAAACCATGGAGACATGGTTCTGAGCAACCTGCTTTAGGTGGCCCTGCTTGAGAAGGGGTGTTGGACCTCTTGAACTCCAGAGGTCCCTTCCAATCTCAACCATTCTGTGCTTCTGTTATATGTAGATTCAAACTAGCATATAAAAACTGTCATTATGATAGTCCCCATATGAGGGTAAGAATACTTGGGCACAGAGATGGGGAAAAAGTTTTTAATCTAAGGTCATTTAGTAGTCCACTGCCAAAAAAAATGACCAAAGGTTTCTTGATACCAGTCTAATACAGTATTCACAGTGTCTCTCTTAATAAAACATACGGCAGTGTTGAGACTGCTAGGTGCCTTGTACACACTTCAGTTGAATCATATTTTAATTTTTTATCTTTAAGTGTTTCTACAAAACTGTTTAGCTCACGCACGTTTGAGTTAGAAATAACTGCTACAACATGATTTTCAAAGGAGATTTGTTCTGTGCATGATGACCAAGTCAGGCTTTCTATTGAGAATGTAAATGAAATAAGTACTGTAGAGTGCTTACATGCAAATTAGAACATCAACAAGTGGATTTAAGAAGTTTTGTATCAGAAGTTCCCCTTACTACATCAAAAGGGAATAATTTCAACTGTGATACAGGGCCCTTCGGATTTAGTTGGAGGAACCTGAGAACTTTACTTAAATCTGAAGCCACAGTATTCCTAAGCAAACTGAGATTTTATCTAACATGTCTATTCAGGATAATTTTTGTCCCATAGAACATACATCCATTATGCAGTATGGTCACTGCAGAAGAGACCTTCAAATTAGGCACACAGCAGTAAACAAAGAGAACTAAAAGTACTGATGCTGAACATCAAGCAAGTATTATGGCTGATCTAGGTCTTGATGATTAGACAGAGCCACACTACATAAAGACAGGACACGAGTACTAGCACGTGCCTTAGTAGGAATTGTGAAGTTCTCAATCTCACAAGGAAGGCTATAACTTTTTTGAATACAGCAATAACAAATGGAAGACAAAAAAAATAAGGCCATGCTTGGTGGTGGGATCTCTCTTCCTTCAGGACGGAAAGCTGAGAAAAGTGCTTCATGGAGGGAAGCCTGTGGCTGTGTCTACATCAGCAAATAGGATAGTCTTCATAGAAGATCTGTATTGCAAAGAAGATGGTATTGAGTATCTGATCCATATTAAATCTCCCTGAAAAATTTATACTCCAGATCAAGTCTGGTCCCACATCTTCTGATTCCTTTCAAAAGGAACCCAGTTCCCAAGCTCCAAGAGCACTCCACAATGTAAACAGTAAGTGAGGACTGGGAAACCTCCTGATCTACATTAATGTAGATAAACACCTTTTACCTACACTATTTACATCTTCTGTATCTTTGCATTTTCATAGTAGTGATGGTGGTTTAGGGATCCCTTCTTTCCCGAGCCTCTTCAAAGACAAGTAGTGTTCCATCTTTCGGTACTCACATTGGTGGTGAAAGTAAGTCAATTACTTGTGAGGAACCACCTAGAAAATTATGACAGGACACAAAGAAACTCCTTGTTCTAGTTTCCATGAAAGCACCATGGAAGTAGCACTTAACATAAACTGCAGTTTAGGAAAGCCCTATTAGAGATGTGTAACTGCTTAATTCAGTCCTACCTGAAACAAACTATAATTTTTAAAATGTTCTTCTGAACTTCACCAGTACATCTGATCAGGACAGTAGAGAGTGGTCATTATTATGTATTGAGATGCGTAGTCAGAGTGGAAACAATATATGACATGCCAAAATACCTTTCCATATGATTCATACACATTTGTGCATCAAACATTTATTATGGAAGATCCTGTTAAGGGCTCTCAAGAAGTAGCCAAGCAGCTACTGCTTTTCTGTGACTTGGAAGCTTAAACATATGATGAGGAACATAATAATAAAAAATATTCTGTACTATCTCAATATTTTCCTAAAGTTTTGAAATCATACCCGTGGAAAAGAAAAAAATTATCACACATACCTGTATCTTGCACATATACATACACAATAAAAATGTTTAAGGATCATGCTGTTTTAAAGTTATGTTTGATTCTTACAATTGATTATAAAAGGTCCTTAAGATCAGTGCTCCCTTAAGAAGTCTTTTGTTATTACATCTGGAAATATTCATATATGCTTAATTTAGGGTTTTTTTTACTTTTTTCATAGAAATATCTCTTCAATCAAAAGGATTTGATATTAGTTATTTTTAAACACTTGCTTTCTATGCAAATTTTGTCAAATGTGATTTGAAAAAACTTCTTGACCAATGTTTCCTCCTTTTTCTTTCAACCAGAAAACTATTTCCTAAAAAAACAGCATTTAAATTCATCTCTTCCACCTACATTAAAAAAACACCCTATTTTTACAAATATTAGTCTGATGCTTCAATTTTATAGAGATATTGTATATCTTAC
Source organism: Ibycter americanus (assembly GCA_035590275.1). Classification (NCBI taxonomy): domain Eukaryota; kingdom Metazoa; phylum Chordata; class Aves; order Falconiformes; family Falconidae; genus Ibycter; species Ibycter americanus. The sequence continues at coordinate 89,059,093 of JAVJGI010000060.1, forward strand.
ACATAGGATAGATTATTTTGTCCTATAAAAATTAAATGGCAGCCACCTTATTCTTTCACATGACAACATGGTCAGAGAGCTGCTGAAGATGCTGACTCATAGAATTACACAGGGGAGTGGGAAAAAGAGAAGAACTTTTTGATGATGCTACTCTGTAAGTAGCTAATTGCAAATGGAAACCTGAATTCTGGATGTTCAGAAAAGTGCTGTATGAAAAAATTGAACAACAGGTTTCTGACAGGGCCCTGGAGCCATTCAAATTTGGCCAGCAAAACATTTGAAGAGAATTAGAATGTGAAATAAAAATTCTAAATAAAAGAAGACATATTTTTTAACAAAGGACTGAATGTTTTGTCTTAAAATTTCTATCTATGGCTTGTCCAGCAGCGCCTGCCAATTGAACCTAGAGGAGCACTAGATATTCTGTGTACCCAAACTAAAACAGTTCCCCTCTGAACAGCTGATAAAACTACTGGGCTTCAAGAAGATGTCAAAACGTAAATGGAGCACTTTGGTCTGATTGCACTTTGCTTTCAGTCTCATTTCTGCTTATGCAAGATGGCTGCAAAATACTAGCAAAACTGAATTGTGGTTTTCTTATCACCACTCTGCATGGTGCAAATAATATGTTCAACTGTGGGTATTCAAAAAGCTTTCAGATTAAAAAGTTTCGATTGTGTTGGAAAGCTTTCAATTTTTTCCAACTTATGTGTTTCATACTACACCAACAGCACCTTGAAATACTGTCCAGAAAGGGTGATTCAATGTTCTTTCCTCTTCCCAGCTGCCAAAGCTTCTGCAATGCAGAAGGCCACAAATTACTTACAAGAAACAGGCTTCATTACAGTCAGAGGTAGTTTTTAGATGGCAGGTAGTTTTTAAATGTCTCCATTACTTTATTCTCCACCCTGTTGCCCCAAGGTCATCTTAAGCAGAGTAGTAGTTTCCTTTAGCTTTTATATCTGAATATGTAGTTAACAGATTTATGGTACCATAGCATCTTCTCCTGCTTACCTACTAGTATGGTCTGCGTCACAAAGTACCATTAGTAAAACTCCCACAAAAAAACCAACTTCATCAAAAGACTGACCTCATTTGCCTGAACATTTTGGGAAACAATGTGAATATGACTGATTAATTTATTCCATAATATTCATTGTATGGCAACATTCAAAGGCAGTTTTTAAAAAACTTATTCTCTGCTGACTACTTGCTTTCCATCCTGTCTCCTAACCAATCCTCTGGTCCAGTTTTGTGAGGGTTTTTTTATCACCACAGATTCTTTCCTTATCATCATAGATTCCTGATGTCACAATCAGAATTCAGAGAGTTTATTACAGAAAGCTTGTTATATATAAAATGTTCTTATGTTTTGTTTAATAGAAAAAGAGGTATTTTGGAACACTTAGAGTACATCTCTAGGGTAATACATATTACTGTAATATTTAAAACCATTTTTCTTTTAAACCAAATCCAAGATATTTTCCCAAATTTTTGACCAGAAGGCCATGCATCCTCAACTGCTGATGTATTTGTATTATTGCCCAATAACTGATTGAAACTAAGATAATGTGTTTTAAAAATCATCTGTTGTTACACTTGTTTATCCTATTTCTTTAAACAAGCAAATAAGTTATCCATCAAGGTTAATAAAATTTCTCACTTAGAGATGTGCTAGACAGATTACTGATACCAGATTTCAGCAAAAAGCTTTAGGGAAAACCCAGCATACAAACACTATGTTCAGTACACAGGCAATTCGGTAACTTTCTCTGGCCTACTTAACATGAGAAGTGATGAGATACTGTAATAATGCCTTCTGGTCTTCCATCTATGGATAAGGAGTGAGTTTTTGCAAGAAAGAAGAGGAAAAATACAAAATTTCACACTTGATAAATGTTCTCTACAGGCTGCATTTGGGTCAACTTTTTCCTCTTCTCCTTCTTCTGCAGCTGCAACAGTACTAGTCGGAAAGTATTAAGCCAGACCCATAGTCTCTGATTTACCTGCTGTTCCAAATACACCACCTAGTCCTAAATATTCAAGATGAGAAGCACTGCATTAGTAGCAATGCACTCCTATTGTGAAAGACTAGTGGTGTACGTAGCAGGCCTGAAAGAGCTTCTGCTATCATAAAGTTCTCATCACTGCTGAAAATAGTGACCACAGAGATCTGCTGCACATAACAGTTCAAACTAGCAAACAGGTTCTGATCAGCAACAGAATATGGATACGGTGAGAGGAATATGTGACTATTTAATGACAGATAATCCTGTGTGGGATGCAAAAGTTAAGATATCAAAACATTAGTTTATGGCTGCACTTCTATCTCACATAATTGAGTTAGAAGTCCCTTGGATGAATCTTGACCTTCTAGATCTGTAGAGTAGATGATGAAGATTAATGGAGAGCTTTATATTTTATATTGGAGAACATTTCAGTTCTTGGGAAGCTTCCAATAATACAAATTTATTCAGCTCTCTAATTGGACATCAAACAGACCAAACCCATACGCCAATGAAATGAGATGCATTCTAAAATAATATTTTAAATTGGAAATTTTCTATATTATTAGTGCCATTATATACACTGATGACACAGGAGCAGTCACATAGACTAAAACTTCTCAGCCTCACCATTGTGTCAGGCTTTTATTAAGTTTGTTTCTAATATGAATGTTTTCCCTTCCAAGCTTTAGAAGCTGGGCATGCATAGAAAAATCTATGGGAACTGCACAGTGTAGAGTTACTAATAATAAACTTAACTGAAAAGAACAGTCTACAGAACAGTTATATGCAAATTAAACTGCACATTCTGGGGATCATCAGAGGACTGACCAACTTAAAGCACTAAAGTGAATCCTCTGCAAAGAAAAGTGAGAAAATGCTAACAGCAATAATTACCTATTTTTACTCTTTTTTAAAGAATGATTGAACTGTTTTGTTTAGATACAAAGCTGATTTTGCTGTCTCCCTGAAAGATCTATTGGTCAGATTAATATTCTAGTGCTTGAGTACTTCAGCACAGTATAAACATTTTATTTTCTATACATTTACAGAACAAATTCAACAATTACTCACAAATTCCTAGCGTATGTCCTGCTCTCTGCTTCCTTTTGCAAAATGTATTTAATTATTCTTTGGCACGCACATTCATGATAGGTTTTTGCCAGCATTCAAAGAATATTCTTTAAGTGATTAGTCTTCTGATGAAAGGTCATGGCTGAGAAGTTCTCATTATATAAAAGAAACTAACAAAATGTGAAAAGAAAAAACAGATGAGATAATCCATACCATACACTGAAATCCAACTACCTGAAAAGGAGTAGGATGGTTGGGTAAATACCCAATTAAATTGTTTTCCAAACTAGCAGTAAACTGGTCATGACTGCAGACCGTCAATCCTTCTTTGCCATAGGGTCTTTTAATTTCCTTCAGCAAAACATCTAGCTGAGACTTAACTGCAGCTACTTTAGCAGTTCATAAGACATTTAGCTGACATTAGTCTTCTTGATTCCATCAGGGGTCACCACAGAAATACCGCCCAAAAACTATTAGTCTTAAGATATATGCCCAAAATAACAGGATGAATCCTAGTCAGTTGTGCCTCTTCTTTTCCATTAACTCTGGAGAAAGTCTAGGGAAATGGCTTGAATTAGACACTTAGATTTTAAGATGCCTATGAATTGTCCAAATCCAGTAAAATTAGGGACAGTTTAATATTTTGGTTGTTTTCATAACCAAAACCTGTGAGGCCTTCTTGGTCACCAAGCATGCGGGGCGGCCAGGCGCGATGGCGAGGGCCACAGCCCCGGAGCGCCCAGCCTGCTCCCACCTGGCTCTGGCTCTGGCAGGAGCTGAGATGAGAGGCTGGGCCCAGCCGAGGAGGAGCTGACATGGCAGGGGACGTGGAGAGGCAGATGTGGGAATGGATTTACAGTCAGGAGTGGCTGTGTGGGTGCTGTGCGTCTTCCTCCTGCAGCAGGGGTGGGGGCAGCGGCCCTCCGGCTCCCACCTGGACGAGACCGCCATCGCAGGGCATTCCCAGGTGGGCAGCCTGGCTGGGCAGGCAGCAGGCTGGGGCTGAGGGATCGCAAGGCTTGTGGAATCCTGGCATGGCTCCGGCTGGCCCTCTGACTTTGCCCTGCGCTGGGGGTGAGCTCTGCCCACCTCTCAGCCATGAAAAGGAGAGGTGGCAAAGACCAGCTGTCCTGTTTCCCCCCTTATTTCTTTTCCCTCTGCCCCAAAAGCCAACAACCCAGCAAGAATTAAAGGAGAAGCCCAAGCCCCTCTGGACTTGCATGGATTTCTGCCCCCAGGAGCCAGGCTTTGGTGGCATGCTGCTGACAGAGCCAGCCTCAGCAGCTGCCTGGGAACTAGTGAGACCACCGTGAGCACTGGTGTCTGCTCTGTGTCCTGGTGAGAGTCCCTGAGGTCAGAGCTGGGAGCCTGCTTCATATAACGTGCTTTTAATTGTCAGTAGTGAAAACAGAAATCCTCAGGTCCATGCATTTTCCTTGCAGCAGCACTAAGTTCTTGCACACTAACAAAGAAAAAGGCCAGGTTGGATGGGACTTTGAGAAACCTGGTCTGGTGGAAGGTGTCCCTGCCCATGGCAGCAGGGTTGGAACTAGATAACAGTTAACATCCCTTCCAACCCAAACCATTCTGTGATTCTATGATTCTATTAACAAAAGCCAAAAGAGCAAATAAAGCAGAGCCACCTGAGGTACCTACATAAAGCTAAATACTAGAACAATGGTGAAAATTATGAAAACTGATGCCTCATTCACAGCTGGAATCTCCTGAAGTCATTATTTTTCTCCAGAAGAATAAAGGACGGGGTTATCTTTCCAGAAAAGCTGAAGGGTATGTCCACAGCACTGATCATAGTTCATACCATGGCTTAGTGCCTGGCAGCAGGAAACAAGCCAGCTTCTTGTAGATGAACACTCCAACCAGAAGGTTGCAGTGACCAGGGCTACAACCTTTCTCTGACCTAAGGCAGGTAGGAATTAATCTGGTAAGATTCTGGAAAGACAAAAAGTGTAAATGGCTGCATAAGTAATCAGGTAAGGCACCTAAAAGGGAGGAACTTCAGGTCCAGTTCCTGCTTCAAGGCACAGGAAGGAACTGAATGCTTGTGTCTCCAAGTACCCCTAAGAGGTGGAACACCACTACAGCTTCCTCCTAACAGCCCGTAGTTTTAGGTACTGCATAATGCTGTGGCTCAGTGACCTAAGCAACTTTTATCACCTTTTCAAAAGAGAAACAAAAGCAAATACAACCACTGTGTTTAAATTATACTTAGTTTGAGATGTGCTAGCCCACTGCTCCCAAATTAGAAGTTACCACACAATAACTGTGTAAGTGTGGGCCCTTATTCTTTGAAAACCATCAGATAAATTTCAAGGTACAGCTTTTGGTACTCAAGTCACCTAAGAAACAGCAAAAAAACCAAAACCAAACCAAACCAAAACAAAACAAAAAACAAAAAAAAAACCCCCAACCCAAAAAACAATCAAACTAAAAGAAGACTATCAGGGATTGTTATATATCATGCTGACATTTATTTCCATCACTAAGAATGAACTGATGAAACCGTAGTGATTGTAACCAGACATTCTACATACATTTTGGAGTTAGCAATCCACACAACAGTTAACCTGAGTAGGCACATGCCTGCGCCACTCTATGCTACATGTATAGCTCTGCCATCAGGCCTGTGCTGTGCTGTGCATATCCCTTGGCTGCAGGATAAACTTCGCCCACCCACAGTAACAGAGGAACCTGTAGGCAGCCCCCACTCAGTACGGTGATTACACCACCTGTGTGTCCTTGCATTTATCTAAAATTGTGTGGCAAGAAGTTCTCATGTGAACATCCCTTTTTTTTTTTTTTTTTGACAGTAGAAATTATTAATAGAACTGTTTCCTTTTAAGAAAATCCTGTAAGAGCTCAAAAGACCTTCTTTACAGTGTTAGCTCCAATAAATGGCTTTTTAAGAGGTGTTTTGCAGAGTGTGAGTGCCCTTCTTACTACTACTATAATGAATCAGCACTTCCAGATGCAACACAGTAACCAAGATACCTTATGCTCCAGTTGAAATACCAGCCTTTAGACCTTGAAGTAATAAACTTATTTCTACTAACATCTCTAGTGGTTATAATACTTTACCAAGAACACACCATTGTGAAGCTGTCATTCTGTTTTTTGAAAAACACTTAGGATAGGTCCTAAAATGAAAAGTTGAAAGTAGACATTTTTGAATAAGCTTCAGGTGCAGTCTGCACTTCTAACAATCACAATCTGCTTAAGAGTGAACTACCCACCTTTTTAAAAGTACACAATCCCTAATACTTCTTTGTTTCTGGCACTATTTTTAAAAGCTTCATACCTAACATACCAATCTCTTTAACAATGTCACCATTTCTTACTTACTGACATGACCAGGAATTACAGTCTTCACCTGCTTTTTAGATACAGTTAATAGAAGCACCTACCCACATAAACCTGCATGTAAATCACTCCAAGTTTGTTACGAGAGCTCATTTAAAATGAGGTCCAGGTCAGGGTGAAATTCCCTGAGACCACAATGCAATATACTCTCCTTTCAGCCATTCCAAACATAGCTACTTAATTGGATGATAATATATAGATATATATGTATTACATTCTTACACACTAACCTCCTTTTCTCAAGGAGTTCACAAGTTCTGGCAGCTGAAAATACATGCATATTTGGGAGGAGCAGTAAAATGTAAGAGGGTTAAGAAGGCTTGAACATAAAAATTCTGAAGTAAAATTTCGTTCTTACATCTCTGTAAATTCTGACTAAGCCACATACTCCAGGGAAATACTCCAGATGTCTAGTAAACACAGATCAGGCACTAACACATAAAACTCCTAATAATTCCAGCAACTCCTATCCTCTCTAAAATATGCAATGACTTAGAGGTTGGGAGAAGACTGGGGTACTTTTTTTTCCTGGAGCTGTGACTCCCACTGATCCATTTTCTTTTTTTTTTTATTTTTATTTTTTATTTTTACCTGCTTTATAACAGGTAGAACAAATAATTAGTATTCTTTGTCTTAGCTTCTTAAAGATACATGCCCCTATCTCAAGGGAAACATATGGTCTCTGAAAAGGCTCTTCCCTCATCTGCATGATAATTAAGTCCTACTGAAAGTGCTATCAGAGAGCTTTCCTTGCCCTATAACAACATGGCAACATGTTGCAATTTCAACTAGGGAACAACTGCAAGAGAAAAGACCATTGTTTAGCTATCCGCACTGGACTGGAAATTTAATGCTAAGTTTTCTTCGTGAGCACTTTTCCATCCAGTTAAACTGCTTTTACAGATGGTGATACTGAATTCGTAGCTTATTTTCATCAAAATGATGTTTTATAAAAGCTGGACAGTCAAAATACCAAAGTATCAAATAAAGAAGGAAGAAAACCTCACAGAATACAAAGATCACTACAACGCCTTGAGTGCTCACTGTCAGACAAACCACAGTTCCACCGAACAGTAGATCTCTGTTAATTCTCCTAAATGACACATTCAAGAAACAAAAGCAAAGTAAAAGGAATAATCAGTTCAGCATTTAAGAAAAAACACATTTGATAGTATATTTTTAAATGAAATCTCCTCCTCCAATAAAAGTGCCATGTTGCAATCTTGTTAAGTCTATTCACAGTATACCAACTTGATCATCTCATTCTTCTCCTGCAGAAAACCCAAAGTACACATAATGAGAGTGTAATCAACATTTAAATGAATTCACAAGACATTGTCTAATCTTGTAAAGACCAGGAAAGATGTAACAATAAGCAGCATAGAAACCCTCTTCACTGTCCTGTATGGATGAGCTTCCTAAAAGTGACGATCTCAAAGTCTGAAATGAAATTAATGAATAGAGAGATAATGGAGATAAACAGCATTTATGGCCTCATCCAGACTGATGCTGGATCTCCTCATCTTCCTTATCATTCATTATAAGGTGAAGGCACTGAGCAGAATTGGTATGCAAGATGATTATTTACTTTAATATTTCATCCAAATCCTGCTATGTTTATTCTATTTCATCACATAAGAGAACCTAGAACACACCTACTTTCTATTTTGAATATGAACTGCATTTTTTTTTGAAAATGCATTTGTTCAAAACAATAGTTACAGACTTTGTAGCCTCATATTTTTATATGAAAAATGGGTATATCAAAACTACCGATATAGTTCATCCATCAAGATCCATGTAACTAAACTCTCTTCTAACCACACAAATGAAAATCCTTTAGGAAAAGGATTACACTTTGCATCAAAGCCCTGAAAACCCAGAGAGTCTATCTGGTTGCACCAGAGAAAAGGATGCTAATCTAGCATTCAGGATCTTTAGTCTTTATCATCCCTCAATGAAACACAGAACTACCAGTTCCATTTAGAGAGCTGCTAACTGCATTGCCTCAGAGGAGCAGTTTCTAGTAAGTCAAGTACCAAGCTTTGTAGGACTCATAAATCAGCATCAACTCCTTATATTATACTGTGACATAAATGGGAAAAGTCCCCACACTGTCGTTCCCCTTCCCTACATTAAAAGTCTGTATAAAGAAAATACTCCACTTTAGCAATGTGCATAGTATGCTGTGACTGTCATTCTTCATGCTAACTAACATTGTTTCCCTCTGGTCCTCTCAGAATTTATTTTCTTATCTGTAGACTTACAGCTGAATTATAAATTCGCTGGAAGGAAATGTCTTTACCAACAACTTGCTTAGTACCTAAAATGAAATCAGGTTCCTATCCCATGACAGTTCAAACCCACAACAGATTTGGACGAGGCACACTTTAAAATCTTTACCTTAAAGTGACATCTTTGTCACTTTAGCGACACAAAATAGACGAACATTATTTTTCTGTCATTATAAAGATATCTAAAGCTTAGGCTGTATGTGGTGGCGTAACACAAAGGCAACTGACTAGCTTATTCTACAGTGTTTAGAACAGAAAGTGTTTCTCTCATGTAGTATTCATTTTGCCTGTTGAAAACACATGGTGATTAGAGATCCAAGAGAAATGGTTACCACATCACATACACGATATATGTAGATTATCCGGAGTGAAGTCTTATCCTAGGCAATAGCAACTCTCAGTTAACCTGTGGAAGTTTATTCGTTTTGAGTCTCCAAAGATACCATACGAAATTTAACAAGAGCAAGGGTGTCAGATTCTCCACCTGGGATGAGGCAATCCTGGTTATACATACAAACTGGGGGATGAAAGGCTGGAGAGCAGCCCTGGAGAAAGAGATCCAGGGCTTCAGGTTGATGGCAAGATGAATATAAGTCAACAGTGTGCCCTGGCAGCAAAAAGGGCCAACCATATTCTAGGGTACATCAAACACAGCATAGCTAGCTGTCTAGGGAGGTGATGGTCCCACTCTATACCGCACTGGTGCATCCCCACCTCGAGTACCGTGTGAAGTTTTGGGTGCCTGAATATAAGAAAGACATCAAACTATTGAGAGCATGTCCAAAGGAGGGTGACCAAGATGGTGAAAAGTCTCAAGAGCAAGAGTTACAAGGAGCAGCTGAGGTCACTTGATTTGTTCAGCCTGGAGAAGAGAAAGCTGATGGGTGACCTCATCCCAGTCTACAACTCTCTCATGGGGGGGCAGCAGTGGGGGAGGTCCAGTGATAGGACACAAGGAAACGGAATGAAGTTGCATCAGGGTAAGTTCAGATTGGACATTGGGAAAAGGTTCTTCATTGAGAGAGTGGTTGGTCACCGGAAGAGTCTCCTCAGGGAAGTGATCATGACACAAAGCCGGTCAGAGTTTAAGAGGTGTCTGGAAGATGCTCTTAGTCATATGGTTTAGTTTTAGGTAGTCCTGCCAGGAGCAGGGAGATGGTCCTCATGGGTCCACTCGATGATCCTTATGGGTTGTTTTCAACTTGAGGTATTCTGTGATTCTACGATTCCATTACTACCGCCTTTTTTTTTTTCCTTTACACTGCTACTACCAACTTTATGCTTTTCCTCCATAAAATAGAAAGCCAATATCTGTAATGAATTATGTTACTAAACTAGGAGAGCTATTTGAAGACTAAATACATGTAGAATATGCTTAAGAACCATACTGAAAACATCATAAATAACAAGCTGTATATTATCATTGTGTAATCTGTTGGGTTTATTAAATTCTGCTTATACACTGAGAAAGAAGAGGCTAAACTAGCCAAAGAAGATTAACACCGTAAGAAAGAAGAAAAGGATTAATTTAAGAATGCTGGGAAAAAATGGACTTGTTTAAGAAAAGAGTATGACTCCATAGTTTGGCAAGCTGGTAGCCTGAATCACTGCAAAAGGAGAAGTAATGTGCTCCGTGGCTTGGAGTGCTAGTGCTCTACTTGTTTAATTTTCTGTCCTCTGTCCTTTGTCCTTGCAAAAATTCTAAACACAGAATTAAATAGTTTCTAGCAGACAGCCAAGCTTATATAATCCTCAGAAGATCTCATGTAGGTTCATGTGTTTTTACAGCTTATGCAGACAAAAAGTGGCAAAGTGTTTGGTAAAAGACAGCTCTGCACCAAATAATAGGAACTCTCCATCTGTGAACAGAGAGGCTTATGGTTAAGGAGAATTCTGCTGTATCAATCAGTCCAGATGGATTCAGCTTCCCCATTTCCTTGCCTGATTACTGTCTTCCATGAGCTGAGGTACTCCTAGCTAAAATGTTCTTAGAAAGAATCACTGAACCATGTAGCTTCTTCCATGAAGTTCACACACATCAGTGAGCTGATAGTTTGGTGAAATTTTAAGTGTAAGCTACACAAGAGCATCAGCGCTGGCTTATGCATGCTGGGTTCTTCTAACATTTGTGAGTAATACTTATTTAATACACAATATTTGTAATCCTTATATAGTACAGTGATGGATGTGTAAATAAGCTCAGATCAGCAGCTAGAAAGATTTTTGACACTAACTCTCCACCTAGTTGAGACTGGCCTCATTATGACTTTCTTATCAAGTCATATTGCAAGAGTAATTTATATGTAACAAATTTATCATGTTATTTATTTTCTCTGTTTCACTGTTTCTTGCACTTGATCTGTTTCTGCTAACTGGATATAAGAAAAGTACTTAGTCCTATGCAGTGATTTTATCAATACTCACAAAATGTTTTACAAACAAGGTTTAATATTGTGAACTCCATTGCTATCAACGGAGAAACTTAGGCACAGAAAGGTCAAGTGCCTTTTAAAGTATAATCAGCACACAAATCACAGAGCTAAGCTAACAGGACTCTGGAGTCTCAATCCTGCACTATATTAGTAGGGCTACATTCTCTCCCTTAGAGACAGAAAAATCCAAAATCAGGTGGCTAATTACAAGTAACCACAGACAACCAATAATCCTTGAATAATCCAGTTTCAAAACCCCTGAATTATTAGATTCATAGATCCCTTGTAAGCCTCTGAAGTAATTAAAGCCTGACTGAGGAGCTAAGCGATCTTTAGCTCAAATCCTATGAATAGATTAGCTTGTGAACAAAATGTATGATGACTATTAATGTGCTATTTTGCTGTATAAGCAGCAAGTGCAATTCAGCAAAACCCTGCCCAAATTGTACATATAACAGACTCACATCATCTTTACAAAACTAAAGCTAATGTTAGGAGAAAGCATCAAGAACTGTGATTTTATCTCTTATTATACCAATGACAACATGAGATGCAGTAATTGGCAGAACACAGCCAGATACTTCTAGGCTCCAAGGGAGGCAGCTCTCTGAATCTTTCCATAAATGAAGAAATCGAGCACTGTCTGATGAAGGCAGCCTAGTAACAGGAGTATGAACTGTTACTCTTCCACCACTTCTAAACAGTGATTCTCCATCATTTGGAAAGAAATCTTACAATTTAAGGTTTTCTAGAATTCTTAAGCTACTGTTAGTTTTGTGTATTTTAACACGTAATATCCTGAATTGTCCTCTTGGAAATGTACTATAGTGTCTAGAGTAAGTTAAACATCCTTGAAGTTACCTGGAATCTCTCCATTGACCATGCAGGGAGCAGAGACCACTCACTAAATAGATCTGTATATGAACTGCATGCATTGAGCAACAAAATATTTATATCACAAATATTGGACACTCTTTGAAAGGAATATTCATTAACACATCCTTATGTCTGAGCTCGTTAAAACCCTCAGCACTTCATCTGAGAATAAGAGATTGTTTTCCTTAAGTGAAATTGAACTGAACCTAAGAACTCATTTTTAATCATCACAGTCACTGATTTCTGTCAGTCAACAGCCTGGAGCCTCCCTTTGAGCCATTAAGTACAACCCAGCTTAAGTGTGAATTTGATGTAATGAGAAAAGAACAACATCCAGCTCTGCACAAATTCTTGGTCTTTTTCTACCTTCTGCATCCATTTTCTGGAGGTTGTTGGTGCACATTCAGAAAGAAATTACAACTATTGGCATCGTCTGTCCAGAAAAGACATCATTTTTAACAAGACTATGAGGCTAGAGCCAATCTGGACCACAGCATAAACAGACCAGTGTCTGGTTTTGTCACATCCCTTCCTCATGAGGAATCCTCTTTGCAGAGAAAGATCTGTTACAGAGCTTTCACAATACAGAACCCAGGACCCGAGACATGAACAAGTAGCAGCACCAGCTTACATTATTAACTGCAGTTTACGCAACAAGTGCCTTAGGAAAGGGGAATGTGTATTGCTCTCTTAAGCTTGTCTTCCCACTTGCCCAGATCTGCAACTTCACACTCCATGTGCCCACATCTTCCATATTCCTTCCTCCTCTCCCAAGAGAATCTGATGCCAAACAGGAATAACAGGGTCCATCTGCCTAAGAAGGGGGAAAGAAAAATAAAAAAGCAAAGCCTCACGCAAGTGCAGCAGAAGGCAATCATGGCTATGGATTCTGTTTTGAGTACTTGTTCCGCATCTGTGTTAGGATGCCTCTTCAGTGAAGTAGAACACTTCAGTGTTAGTGTAGAACACAGTGAAGTAGAAGTAGAAGTTACACAAGAAGTTCAGTTTACGTATTGGTCTTGACATGCAATTTCAAATAGCATCCTCAACTCTCTGTTATAGTCACAAATGCTATAACCTCTCATGCCTTCTCTATGCTATTCTAAATACCTCCAAACTTTTTGTTCCTTCTCCATTTGGAGGTCCTGATGGTATTTCCTAACTCTTGGTAGCATTAAGACTAGTCAGGCTTACTTTGGTATTAAGAAAATTTTTTTAAGCGACCTGTTTCCTTTTCTAGACAGAAAAAGAAGGGAGGTGGGATTCTCATTTCTAAACATATAATGCAAACATTATGTAGTTCAAATTTAAAAATTCAAAACCCTACTTCCATTATCATAATTGTTCAAAGAGTTCTTCATGCATATGTAAGAAACTTAACACTTCTGGCTTAATAGCTATAGCCCTGAAAATATGCATGTGATGAAATATTTCTAAATCTCCATTAGAAGCTTAGATCACAATGGCAGTTTAATGAAGGACTAGAATTAACCTCGCTGAAATGCAACATTATACTAGAAGACTCTTTATATTACACTAACAATGAGGTGAGATTATATAAGCTTTTGAGACAGCGTACTGTTGGGTCCAATTTTTCAGCTCTGCCTTGCAAAGATGAGAATAAAAACCTAACTATTGTATCTTTGGTGCACTGCTAAGAATCACAGCATACATATAGTTAAAGTGAATAGGAACAATAGGTCAGCATGCTGGAACTTGTGGGGAAAAAAAAGCTAAGAAATGTGGAGGTCTACAAAACAGTAAAATGTGTGTGTGTGTGTGTATATATATATCTCATCCCTGAAATGAGTTTTGGACTGATGCCTTATATTTAAAAAAAAAAAAAAAAGGGCGGGGAGGGACGGGGGAGAGAGAGAAAGGGGAAAAAAAGGAAACCAGATCTTTGGCAAAAAAACAGAGAGCAACATAAAAGTGCAGATAGAATTTGCAACTGCGCTAATTTGAATCAAACCCTAGAAAGCTTCAAAAGGTTCCAAGAACTAAACTTTATAGAACTTTTGTGTAGAAATTCAACAATAATCTGACATTTGCTTCTTTCTTCTGACACTTACTGTTATACTTTCAGATGTACATCCCATATATTCAGTTAACACCAAGAGATGAGAGAAAATTTAAGCCAACTGACCTCTATCACCTCTAAAGATTTCTCACTAAGTCATCCTATTATCTCCCAATAATCCTATAAAGCATCTCATGAAAATTGGAAACATCACTCACTTATTTGTGATACAAGAAGCAAGTTACTACACAAAGTAAGGCTGGTGATTCATCTAGTCTAGCACCATGCTGCTGACAACGGTCAGGTTCACCTTCCTCCAAGAGGAAATCCTGCTTCTAAAATGTACAGAATATAATGTCTATGTGGAGGCCTCTATATACCCATCATGAGCTGTGGATAGGCCTATCTTGTAAATCATGAGGTTTTATAAACATAATTTTATTTTTATTTTGCCTAGGATTAACTATGTTTACATTTTCCATATAAAGAAATAGTCATACTTTCAATTTTATCCAGCTTTCAACCTTGTTGATTCTTTGCTGCAATAAGTTGGAAGGATTCATCATGTGCTATCTAAGAAAAGGATCATTTTATCAATTATGAGTTTATTGTTTTCATTTTTGTTAAACATTTGTTCATTTTTTAATTATTAGCAAGGAAAGAGAAAGCTACATCTTCTATTAAAAAACTGTTAACTTTATACCACTGTTGTGCTTTCCACCACCTAAACTCTCCACCATACAAGTCTGTCCATCTTTGGCCAATATGCTGCCCACCCTTTTTTCTCTACTTATCTGTAATACATGAGGAGCCCAGATCCACAAAAATTTACATGTACCTACTGTCCTATTCGCATGCAAAATTCTCTTTTATCTAATAGGATACAGGTATCAAAACATTCAAAGATTTGATTCTTTGTATTTTAGAAGCTCAAGAAAAAAAGAAGTTAATAATTATATTTGTAATGCATCCCATTGAATGCAATTTGAAACAGATATCTGAGTTACAAACTGTAATTTAAAGAAATAAACCCAAACCAACTGCTAATAACAATGAACAGCCTGGAGCAATTAATGTTTTTTTTAATGACAAATACAGTAAGTCTGACTATCATCTTAATCCCTCTGTCATATTTTTCTTTCCTATTTAATAGATTAGAACCATTTGCTGCTGTTTTTTAGTTGCAGCTCTAAAGATGTATTAGGATATGACAGATCCAAGAAGCCATACTTTTAAATAAAACTTTTTCATCTTGTAAATAGTCCTTTAGCATTTCTGCCCTTAATCATCAGTTTAATGAAGTCTAATGGATCTATTATTATCCTTTCCCTTCAATGTGGTGATGAGAATAAAATATCATTAAGGGTGTTTGAAAAAAGGAACAAAAGCTGTAGACAAGGGAGAAAAAGAGATAGATACAGCAATACTACATCTGCGAGAGGTTAAACAAGCTACAAATAGCTTTTCTATAGGCAGACACTCTTAAACGTACTCATTCTGATTCCAAAGCTTATTCATAAACCTGCAACCTTCTAAATTGCTACAGAAACACCTTATGCCCCATCGTGTTATGAACAAAACAAAATATGTGAGTGAACTTGATGCATCAAAATTCATTTTTAAAAGAAAATCAAGCCATATTTTACTGGAAGCAAGTTGTCTGTATGAAGCTGTAATTGAGGGAGATTATGTGCACTTTTTGCATATTGTGATTGTGTTTTATCTAAATTAAGGTGACTCTGCAGGCAAAATAAAGTCTGATTAGTTTCCAGTAAGACGAAAAGAACAGTAAATTCGTGTTAAATATCTACTTTCAAGAAGCTTCTTGTCTGAATTTTGTTACTTTTTATAGTTTTGCTATGTTAAAGATGTATAGGTTAGAGGACAAAATCTTAATTTGAAGAAAAATAATAAGGTGAGGACACATATGCAACACATGCTTCTTAAGCAACAAAATAAATTATTTGTAGTGTCAGTATTTTCCTTAGAAGTTATCCTAAACTCAGAAGTTTCTACATTGTACATTTCAAGGCATTATATCAAAAACTCTTCCGCGTATCCTAAAAAAAAAACAAAACCAAAAACCAAACATTTAGTTTTAAATTCAGTTTGGATTTTTACAGCAAATGGGAAATCAAATTTCTTGGATCTTAGCACAAATACATGAACAAAATCTTTCATTTTTATTTTTCACATTCTTGATAAGGAAAAAGCATATAAGCTGTATAATAAATAGCATGACCTTTCTTTCCCTTTCTTAACTAACACTAGAAAACATGTCATCTGTCTTGTATTATACATTTCTCATTAATAAAAGAAATAATCAGTTTTATCACAAGCCTATGGCTTCCCATCATAGTAGTACAGCTTAAAAAGAACCTGAAAATTCATACTATGCCCTCTTTGCTTCTCTATTTAAATATGATAATCAATGGTGTTATAACTTAACATCCTAAAGTAAAGTTGGCATTCTTTCAGCACACTAAAAGATCAGTATAGGTTTAGCAAACAGTGACAGGAAAAAAAATACATTTTTTGTATATGAAGCAACAACGGGAACAAGATTAAGTCATTTTACTTTGATAGATGATATGAACATGTTCAGGAGCTGCATAGGAAAGCTTGTAATTGTTTTTCTCCTTGGACACTTTTAGTTGCACTGCTTGTTAAAGAGAAGACAATATCTGGACATAGATCAGGAGGTAGATTCATCTTGGCTATTGTGTTATTTCAGCTCATCGATGAGATCAATGAAATGCACAAGAGAGAGATTTATTTAGTCTTTTATACTGCAAAAAAGCAAAAGATATGCAACTCCCCACACTATCTTCTCCCTACACCACCCCTTGAATCTTTTCCTAGATTTTTGCAATGCATGCTACTCCTTTAGTTATTAACTCCTTTGGCTTATCATTTCCACTACAAAGGATCTACACTTTTCCTTGAAGCCTAAGGCAATTTTGTCAATGGAGTACAACCTAAAGTGCTGAGCAAAATAAGCAATGAACCTAAGAGAATTTTCACATGCAAGTCACCTCATTTTTTTTGAAAATGTGTGAGTTTGGAATAAGATAATGTCATTTAAATTTCTAATGCATGCTTCATAGGCAGTTGAAAACAGTGTAGGGTTTTTTGTCAGAAACAGAAAATTAGTATGTAATGAACACTGTTTTTCAGGAAAACATTGCTAAAAATTTTCAATTTATTTTCCCTTCTAATACAGAGTACTCAATTTCATTCAATTTTTCTCCATTGTTATATATACACCTAAGCTCAACACAGTACCAAAATAATTTTTCAATGCCTTTTTCCTGTTTCTACTTTTGATGGAATAATGGCTTAAAAGAGAGCATCAAGGTGGACAATTTTGAATAATTTATTCATTTCTTATTGGTTCCTGTGAGTTGAGTACATGGCATCACAGCGTAACTCTTGGGTTGTCCTATATATGCGAGGATAATGGTAACTAGACGTTTGTAAAGAAGAAAAAATTAAGCAACTCCTCCTTCCCTCCCTTTCACATAACAGTTAGAGCCAACCGGTTGTTCAAGCTTGTTATGCACAATCCTGTTGTTGTAGGGAGAACTATTGCATAAGAAGATTAGATATTAGCTTAAGCTGCCTTGGTACAACTGAATAAGCATGAGCCTGCAGATATACAAATGCTAAATCCACTGGCATTATAATTACTTCAGCATTCAGAAACCTCTGAGCTTTTCTAGATGGTAAAGCATCCTACTACACATAAGTCTATTTCACAGACATACTAGATCTGTTTATTTTGAATAGAAGCAGCATTGTTCAAGTTAAGTTATAGTGTAATAAACAGATTAGGGCATTAGGCAACAGAATTATTAAAAATGAAAGATCCTTAAAGTGAAGGGAAAGAAATTAATGCCAAATCCTCTATTTCAAACAAAAAAAGCAATGAAATTTAAATTAAATCTAGCTCAGAATAATTTACCTTTTGGCATCGTACATCAGTACTTTAAGTACCAGTTCAGAAAGTAAATAACACTCCAGGTTGAATGAAAAATTACCCTGTCTTTTGATTCAGTGTGAATTTTCAAATTTAAAGTAAGACAGGAACTTCCAAGATTTTAACTTGCTCCTGGAAATCTGACTGCATTTCATCATTTTTCTATTGTTCTCAATGGCTTATGGCAATTTGACAATATTGCAGATGGGCTATATGTAACATCTTCTTTCACCTGCAAAAGTAGAATTCACAGGGAAAAGGTTCAACACTAATACGAGGATAGGTCCTATGCTGGACCTTGACACAGAACTCTCTTAGGGTTTTTACACCAATTGCTATTATAAAGCAAAATCTTGCATCAAATTAAAAAAAAGGCAGTGATCCTTCCTGAGTAGAAGGCTTTTTTACTACAATATAAAGCTGGCCATAGCTATGTTTCTGGCAGTATGTATCAATATTTTCATACTGAAGTACAAAGCCTGAAGACTAAGCATTTCTAATTTGTCTTTGAAGTGTTTCAGTTTTTTATAAGAACAAATTTTGCAGATACTAATCAGAAATTGCAGAAACAAGGTTGGGGTAGGAATGTGGGTTGCTTTCAATAAGTTATTAAAATCTAGTTATTTGTAATCTCTTTAAATCAAAGGGACTCTATAGCTACCCTGCTTAGTTTTAGAATATTGTGTGAAATAAAAAATAAACAGTAAATTTTCTTACATGTAAACAAATTTGATCTAAGTTTCTATCACTTTCTAAACTTGACCAATATTAAAAATGGAATTAAATGTTGAGAAACCATAAAATATTCAGCTTACAATAGAAGACCTAAATACAAGAAACTCAGGCATTCTGTTTAGGCTCTTTTAAGAGAACACAATTTGCTGGTGGGTATATGCCTTCAGAATACATATATCCCCATCTCTAGTCAAGAAAAAGCTAAAGAAAGAGGCACCTTTGTGTCGACGGTAAACGTATCAGACCTTAAGAAACCGAACAAAACAAACTGGTGAATATTCATGGGAAGCAAAAACAGGTCTTCTAGTTCCACTATTATGCAAATGTCTTAGAGATATGTGTTCACATTTTAACTCAAAATAAGCTCTTTGTTATATTTAGGCTGTGTGCTTGCCCTAAGAGAAATGGGGGAATATCAGTGTGTGCTCTTTAGATAGTGCTGAAGTCAGAAAACCCAAATACATATGAAAAGTTATTGCCTTGGGTTATCTGCTGTGGAGACAGATGCTCATGATAAATAAATCATGCTAACAGACTCCAGACTGCAGAAAATGGCCAGGCTCATGTGTTCTCCTGTCACTGTCAGAGACAGAATACTAGACTAGTTGGACCCTTTGGTCTCCGTCAGGGGCATTTCTTATACTGTTACCTCTGAGCTCAATTTTCAATTGTTAGATCAAATGAGAACATTATCTTCTAGGTTTGAATACTCCGTGGCATTCTATAACACTTAAATACTTCCAGCACCTTTGAAGGAATAGAACTAATTGATTGATGGTGTTTCAGACACTTGAGAAATCTGGGGAACTTAAGAGATAACTATACTAGAATTTTCATGTTCTTTCTTTTTTTGTTGTTGGTTTTTTTTGTTTTTATTTTTGGTGAGTTCTTTTCTGGAAGACATCTATGTGGAGTTTTCATTGAACTACTTATGTCAGGAAGTCAGGGAGCATGCTTGTCATTCAAGGATTTGCAGTCCCCAGCCCTCCTAATCCAGAGCATCAACAAACACATTTAGCATTCAATTTGCCACTTCTACCTTATCTTGTACATAAGACAGAATACCTGGAACTGAAGAATGAAATATCTCTATAGTAAGTTGTACTAATTCCTCCTCTGATGCTAGTTTCACTGCATTTATCCTTTTCTTATCTCATTGTTCTGCAAGGTGGGAAACTTCCGTCTACTGTCAACAGTACTAGTTGCTGGGAAACACACTGCAGCAAACAATTATCCACTCACTATTTCAGTTTTCAAAAATGGAGTTTGAGAAAAAAATTAGACACCCAAACAGAAAAATATTACTTTGGTCTAGACCCGAATTCCAAAGAGACGACAGTTGCAGTTGTTCTCTTAAGGTCTGGGGATTTGCTCATTTGTGTTTTTTAACACCAGCAGTGTTTCACCACACTATTTAATGAAACACAACTAGCAATGCAAAGACCCCTTCAGTGAGAAACCAGGGTTGGCATAGATACACTTCATAATTTGGCTGTCTATGCAATTTGCTGATATGCTATGAGATTCAGTCTGCTACTGTGCACTATTTTCCCTCTTGCTTACATGTCTACCGTATCATCTTTCAAAAGCAACCTTGTTTTTCATAAATCAGGCTGGGTCTACAATTCTGAAATCAGCATTTATTTGTAAAGAACTAGCTTGCACTGACTTTATTGGTTTACATTTGAATTACCCTCAGACAGTATAAAGGGGAGAATTATGCAATGTTTAACGCTATACAAAATGTTGTGTTGTATTGTATTTTTCATATGAGTATTTTATCCCAAATCCTTTACAAGGAAAATCAAGTAGAAAGACTAGCTAACCCAAGTGAACAAAACTGATAAAAGAAACTAAAAGGTTAAGGCAAGGCAGAAAAAAACCAGCTTGGAGAAAGGTATCTATTTCATTGTGCAAGTGTGAAAAATTTTTAGAATATACCCTGTTCCTTTCAGACTGTTGAGTGCTTTCCTTGATGATGGCAGCAACACATTTTAGCAATCAGACCCACTGTTCTTGCTAATAACTAAAGACAGAAAGGGGCAAGATTTCTTGCTGACGAGTACATCAAGGTCAAACTTTTCTGAAAAGGTCTTACTGAATTTAAAATACAATCATATTCACGTTGAATTCTAGGAGGGTTACATGGAATTAAGACAGAATTTGAATACTGTTCTAGCATAATTTCTGAAGGCTTAAATTAGTTTTAGCTCTACTAACATTTATAGGGCACCTCAGCAAAATGTGGTGATTGATTTCAGGCACATAGTTAGAAATGCAAACTTCGTACTTTGGTGTGATTTTATTGTGCAATTGGTTTTCATTCTGTGTAGCTCTTTTACAACTTTTACATTTCTTGACCACACTGGCTTGAAAACTCGCTAAAGGTAAATGATTCTGTGACATGGCTAGACATATTTGTAGTAGAAAAAGAAAAGACTTGTGCTTTAGGACACCAGCTGCAAAGGAAAGCATTTGAGTAGAAGACTCCCTAAGAACTGCTTCATTTCACAGATCACTACAACACGTTACTTTCAGCTTTTTCAAAGCAGTCACCATTGCCAAATTTAATAGGAACTTGGGAAAAGATTTTCCATACAGTCCTTTACAAGTCCTATGAATCTTTGTGTAGGCCAAACCCATAAATTTCTTCAAATTACATTAACGGAACATTTCTTCTTGATGTTATTTTGTAGTGATTTCTAGGCAGGCAGAATTTGGCATTGTTTAGTTTCCTTTTATAGCTTACTCTGCATCCTCCTCTAGTGAAGTTTCACCTCCAAGTCTTATTCAACTCTGTTCTAAGCTACATTAATACATGCTCAAGGAAAAGAGCATGTCTCTTTTCTGACCAAAAATTACTGGCTTGGTAGACAAGGGGAGGGCAATGGATATTGTCTACTTTAACTTCAGTAAGGCTTTTAACACTGTCTCCCTTAAGATTGTCACAGACAAGCTGTTGAAATATGGGCTGGATGAGCGGACAGTGAGGTGGACTGAAAAACAGCTGAATGGCCAGGCCCAGAGGGTTGCAATCAGTGGCACAAAGCCTAGTTGGAAGCCAGTAACTAGCAGTGTACCCCAGGGGTCAATAGCGGGTCCAGTCCTGTTTAACATCTTCACTAATAATATGGATGATGGGGCCTCAGCAAGTCTGCAGATGACACAAAACTAGAAGGAGTGGCTGATATGCCAAAAGGTCCTGTTGCCATTCACAGGGACCTCAACAACCTGGAGGAATGGCCTGACAGGGACTTCATAGAGTTAAATAAGCAGTGCACCAGTATATGCTGCACAGTGATCAGCTGGAAAGCACCTTGGCAGAAAAGGACCTGCGGGGTCCTGGTAGGCAACAACCTGACCATAAGCCAGCAACGTGCCCTTGCAGCAGAGCGGGCTAATGGCATCCTGGGCTGCATTAGGAGGAGTGTTGCCAACAGGTCAAGGGAGGTGATCCTTCCCCTCTACTCAGGACTGGTGGGGCCACAGCTGGAGTGCTGTGTCCAGTTCTGGGCTCCTCAGTATAAGGCATGGACATCCTGGAAACAGTCCAACAAAGGGCACAAACATGATGGACTGGAGCATCTCTCCTGTTAAGAAAGGCTGAGAGCATTGGGACTATTCAGCCTGAAGAAGAGAAGGCTCAGGAGAATCTCATCAATTTTACGGATCAGATAAAATAAAGATCAGATCAAATAAATACCCAAAGGGAGGGTGTAAAGAAGACAGAAGCAAGCTCCTTTCAGTGGTGCCCAATGACAGCACCAGAGGTAATGGGCACAAACACGGGAGGTTCCCTCTGAAAATCAGGAAACACTTTGCTGTGAAGGTGACTAAGCACTGGCACAGGTTGCCCAGAGAGGTTGTTAAGTCTCCATCCCTGGAGATACTACAAAAAACCATTTAGACATAATCATGGGCAACCAGCTCTGGGTGACCCTGCTTGAACAAGGCTGTTGGACCAGAGCAGCCCAGAGGTCCCTTCCAACATAAACTTTCTGTGATTCTATGATTCTGTAACACAGACTTGTGTCACATATGACTGAAGCCCAGTGAAGGTACAGAACTCAACAAAAGTGTTCAAAGCAGAACATAAAGTAAGGTGGCAGCATCCTACATACAATCTCATTGAAATGTTAATTGCATCAGGTTTAGCTTTAGCTGGTACTATTAATCCTTCACTTAAATGAACATTAAATCCAATAAAGTTATTTGCCATGTCCAAATACCAACACTCTTACTTGTTGGGTAATAGGTTATTTATGTGTAAACTTTTCCGATGCAAATGCCTTTATATAAACACTGATATAAATGTCCTGCTTGGCATATTTACAGAAAAATGCTAAATCTGTGATGTATATTAATTTATCTTTTATCACGTTGTTTCTCCATTTAGTTACAAACAAGTGATCAAGGGTCTTTTCTGTTTAAACTAGTCTCTGTACTTTGTAACATTAACATTATTAGACTGGTTGGCAACTCATACTACTGCTATGGACTTCATTGTAACTAGAAGAAATTTTAGGCTGAGGAAAATAATAGACAATTATAGACAAAAGACAACAGACAAAGATAATTTTTCTCTCTCATTTCAATCACCTGGAGCTCTCCCAGCAAAAAATCCTAAGTAAGGCTCATCCAGCCACAAGAGATACTCACTGTTAACTATATACTGCTAGTTGATTGAACAGGTAGCTGTGACTAAGGAGTAATTTACACTAGGAAGACAGAAGCATATAAAATGATCAAGTTAATGATATCCCATTACTCAGAATCCTCCACAAAATCAAGATACAGTTAGCTTCATTTTATGAATTTTTTGTAGTGCTTTTAACAGCACCTGGATAAGGAACAGATGTGAAGATAAAACATTATTCCATAATGCTTTATGATCATAAATCTCATTTGGGTGTTTTCACTCTCATTTGATTTTATATCAGTTCAGGCAATGGGACTACGTATTTCCATAAGCTGCATTCCACTCACCACACAATCTTCAGGACAGAAATACTGTCGGTGTTTGAAGAGTTATTGGTATGACAAGGGTAATTAGAATAGTAGTTTACGCTTTGAGGAATAATGTAACACAGCTCTGGTTCATGGGCAGCAGAAAGACTTTAGTTATAATGTCTGTGGTGTGGTGTGTTATTCTGTACTATTAGCCTGGCATGGCATTGCTAAAGAGAAATGGTGGCAAGTCAGGACTAATATAACAGGAACTAGAGTATTTGTAATTCCCTCCTCAACATCTGTTGCATAAAATGTAATTTGCCCATTTGTGCAAACTGTGCTTCTTTAGAGGCAATCTCCAAATCCTTTTTTGGATATACCTGCCCCAATTTGTACAATTTGAATGTGGCCCAAAATAGCCTGTATTTCAATTTCACGTAACTTGAGAATGCTGCAGTGAGCAACCTGTTTTTTTAAATTATACAAAAACCAAAGCAACACTGGGGTATGAGTGACCAGAGTGTCAGAAAGGAAGAATTTGAAGAGGGACTGGTTTTTAGGTTTTGGTTTGGTTTTTTGGTTTTTTTCTCAAGAGGCAGAGCTCTCAGATCACCAGGAAGAATATTAAGGAAAGCAGTTAATATGTAGTTAAAGGAATCGTAATGTACATGAACATATGCTGTTTTACCTAATTTTGATCAACTTAAAAGTAAAAATGTCTTTATTCTTTCAGTTGTGTTTAACACACCATCTGGTTTAATTATTCCTTAGGTAGCACACAATAAAGTTAATAGTAACAGTACTGTTAAGCCAATCAGGAAGAACATTTCTGATGTGATTTTTCACCAACGATGTTTCTCTTAAACCCATTGACTATGAGGTCAATATAATAAGCTTTTGCATAAGTATTATGTTACTGCCAGTGCTTGGCAGATGTTAGCTCAGAATTGTCACCTCTAGATTGAATCAAATCTGCTTACTCAATGAAAGAATTTAGTCATAATCTAAAGTTCTCCCTGAATTTAGAGTTTCAGGCATTTTTTTTTTAATTTAAAAATTATTTAAATAGTTTTTAAATTGTTGAGAAGATATGGTGACATTAAAAACGCAAGATCTTACAGGACTGTATATTAAAAGGAAATAACTGCAGTTTATAAAAGTTATGTTGATTAAAGAGTCAAAATACTGAAGTCAATCTCAGTCCTCATTTCAGCAAGGGAAGATACGCCCAGTGAGATTTCTGAAATCCACTGCTTTGATCAACTAGGCAAGTGAAATACGAAGTGTTTATTATTCATTGTAATACCAGAGGGAAGGTAGGGATTTAGGGATTCACTTCAACATCTTGGAGTTGAAAATTGATTTCAAGCAGTTTTGCATAACCCCAATTTTAGAGAGTCCTTGAGAAGTTCACCATTCTGCTCCTGCTGACTTTCAACAGGACCTAATTATTGTTTAAAATCCTATCTAGAAATTACTTTGTGTTGTCTATTTTTGAAACTATTACACAAAAAAAAAGATGGCTGTAACAAATTCTTACAGAACAGAATATTTTCCTATGACCCTAAAATTCCTGTTTCCCCTCAAGGTGTTTCTTGAACTGGGGGGGGTTGGGGGAGGGGAGAAGGCAGACACAGAGATGATAACGACTCTACAACAGAATTTTATCTCAATAGATGCATAAGAAATACTTTATGAAACACACAAACACACAACATGCTATTCTGAATTGAGCAAAAGAAAGGAAGAAGATATAGAATACATTATTGGTAGAGGAGTACCTGCTATTCTCATCATCATAACATATATCCTTTCTTTCTCAAATGCAATATTATGTGTTCTCTATTCCAGATTTCAACTATGTATGTGATAAAGAATGTTACATGAGGATCATGAATTAACAGACCAGATATCAGTCATACTGGGGGTGTAGGGGGTGTGGGAGGTGGGGGGTAGAAAACCCCACACTTTAAGCAAACAGGTGTTTTCTCAATTCTTATGCTTTGTTCCCCATTGCAGCTGGATACAATTTATGGCATAATACCACTTTCTAAATTATACTAGTTACCGTGGTGTCTGGTGACCCCATGAAATACAAGAGGCAAAAAAATAACTTAATTTCTTAATGCCCATACTAAATGGAGTTAATGGAAATCATCTGTGGTTTACTAACTGCCTCCTAATCTCATCCAACCCAGGGCTCCCTGAGCAGAAAAAAGGTGGGGGACAGGAGGGCTTTAGGGACAAATTTCCTATAACCTTGTGCTGTCCTTAGATTTCCCTAAAACACCCTAAACCCATTTACGCTATTACTGTGATTATTCGTCTGAATGTCTTGTCGATACAACCAAGTAAATTTTTTTCTGTCCTTCAGTATAAATAAAGAACTAAACCAAGCAGACGTGTAACCCATAAAATTATATATAAATTATATCAGACAACTTTGTGTACTTGAATGTGTTTTATCAAAAGAACCAATGTTACTCAAAAGATGGGGATCTCTCCCAGGACTCATTTTGGGAAGTCCTAAGGATAAGGACATACAATATTGATGGATAGAAGAGATTACAGATGTAACTCGAAACTTGAACTAAAGCCTTATCAACCAGTCCAAAGGAGCAAATAAACATGTAAGAAACATCAGGAGACAAAGACAGTAATCCATAGGCAATTCCTATGCATTTCTATTATATGCATTGCAATTCTACGCAAATTCTAGTGCAGACTTATCAGAAGGGGTAACCTCTCCCTCATCCCAGCCACATGTTCCTACACACCCTTATGCCAGGCATAGCAGTCAAAGAAGCTATCTGTCTGAAAACCAATTTGACCAAAAAAAGAAGAGGGAGGGGAAAAAAAAACAGAAAAAAAATGAAAAGAAAAATGTGTTGGATGGGGATCATTTCCATGATCTGACTCTCAATGTGGTAGGAGCTCAAAGTCACAGTGACTTGAAGTGACTGAGAACCATGGGCTCGAGGGCTGTAAAATATTCTTATCTGGACACTGCAGATTGTTCTAATATGTACCAAGTAAACAAAAATACCCAGGTATAAGAACATTCAATAAATGTTGCTGGCTGGCTATTCTACTGTATATGATCACTTACACCATGAATCACTGGCAATCCGTACTGGCAGTGGTTTAGAACCTATTACAGCATCTGTCTTCTGCTTCAAGGGAATGGCAGCCTGTTCACATTCCACCCTTCTTGAATATAAATAATACATGTCCTAAAAGTAACTTATTTGTAATCCTTTTCCCTCACTGGCTTGTTCACAAGGGGCACAATACACAGTCCGGGAAACACAGTGTTAGGGGTATCTTTAAGGCTATAGTTGTGATGAGATGCTCTACAAATTTGGCACATAATAGCTTAAATTTCAAGTCAGCAGTTGAGTGATGTAATGGACTCGTTGTTGAAAAAGAAATAAAAAAAAAGACAACACAGAAATAAGTTAACAGCTAGATACTGCCATCTCACAGATGCCTAACATTAAGAACAGCAATATCATTAGACGAACAAAAGTCTGGAAGAGATGTCTTCAAGTCATCAAATCCAATGCCTTTCTATTACATACCCCTATGCATCAAAATACTTTTTCTAAATCAATTAAATCCCACTTCCACTTACTCCTGAGCTAACATTGCCCTTGTTTTTTTCTTTTTTTTTCTCTGTTGTTTATTCTCCTGATGTACCTTATTATATCTCTCAGTTGATTGATTGACTAAACAAGCCAAGCAATTTTAAATTTTAAAAATGTAATGAGTTTCTGAATAAAGGGATTTATACATAGCTTTGCTGATGAAGTCTTCAACAATGCTGTCTATAGTGACATTAATACTTCTCTATTTCCTAATTCACCTTGGGGTCACACATCTTCTTCACAACCCCAGTAATGATTCACAGCTATACTGCAACTAACCAACATGCCACAGATCTCTACTACTGGACAATGATAGATGAGCTTTCATTTTACTGTAGAAATTCATGCTGATAATTAATAAACACAAGATGCTGTACTTCATGTAACTGTAGTTTGTCCCCTTTCTATTACTTAAGTCTACAGTATCAGCTGCATTCCTAACTTTACTCTCTGGAAAGCAGAAGGAAAACTAGCCGTTTAAAAAATCATATAATTTTTAGTGAAAAATAGCTTTAATTTTGGGAGTAATTGCTGTTGCCAATAGGTTGCTAGAAAATTACCAGCAAAGCACTGAAATAAAATGTATTAAGATTCAGAAGATTTTAAAATAATAATCAATGTGAAAACAAATTACAGGTATCAACTCCTGGCCTGTTCACACATATTAACAGTCAAGAATACACAATTCCAGTTTAAAATAAATTCTCCAGTCACTCACACATTACAGTAGCTACCTAAATGTATCAGGAAGCTGCTGCCTTGAAGTATAAACAGAAAGTAACCACTTAGTCCCTTTCTGTCATTTTCCATCTTTTATTGCAAGTTCTAAGAACTTGATCAATGAAACAAGAGATCCTGAATTACGATTTTTGCCATAATTTTTCTAAGTGGAGAATTACATACTTGAGGAACAAAAGATGCACTGGGATTCAGTGGAGATTAGGCCTTACCCTATTATTTCTGTTCCCATGTCAATCAAGTGCAAGAAAATACTGACAGTTTTTCTACCATTTTAATAAGTGTACTATTCTTTAGAAAAGGGGTCAAACCAACGATTTTTCTGCAGAGAATGTGATACAATATTTTGTAACTAATGAAGTAATTGTTTTTCTGTAAAGGCAGTTACAAGACCTTGATCTTCAGTTTTAATGTGCATGTACAGATATGTACATCACATTTATTTAGCTCAGAAAGACTGTTCGCTTGTTCATGACTGCGGACCAGGTGTTAAAAGTACTAAACCATGCAACACCCTCACACACTAGTGCTGGACATGTTCCCAGCTGCTGGCCAGAATCTGATCACCTTTTTCTAAGCAAGGTGTTCAATAAAGCAGTAAAAAAACTCTCCTGTCTAACACCACCTGTCAGCTGGGCTTCAGACCAGGCCACCAGTCTGAGACAACACCTGTGGCTCTGCTGGATGACCTCCGCATAATAGGGAAAAGGAAGACAGTCATATCAATTCTAACAGGCTTGGCAGCTTTAGTATAGCTGATCTCCAAATACTCCTACTTTCATCCCAAAGACAGCTGCAGAGAGCAAACAGTAATAGCCTGAAATGACTTGGGTCATTTTTCTCATATAGTAACAAATGCAGGACAGTATGGGCCTTTCTTTCCCCTACCATCTTCAGACTCTCACAATGATCCCACTCCTCCTATTTACTCCTAATCAGGACCTAGATCTAGAGTGCAAGCAGCAGAATGCACACACAGCATTCAACTCTACCCCCTGCCAAGTGTTAACATAATAAACCCTGTAAAAAGCTCCTGTTTAAAGAGGAGGCGGTAAGAACTGAATCCAGGAAGGCCAACATAATGCTGGAAGCTTGACAGAAGTGCTCTGAAAAACAAACTTACTCTAGAATCACTCCCATTTACAAATACGTTTGCCTTTGTGCTGCTAAATCAGGTCACAGTTTCAAAGACATCTTTTCTTCCTCATCTTTGGCTCAACGAGCCATGGCAGCAAAAATATTCCCCTGGCTTTCACCTAAGACTTACTGGAACTTACCTGCTTTTCAGGCATGGGTTGGTCCTGGTGAAGCAGTCATTCATATCACCAGATTTGCACTGCATGTATGGAAGGAAGAGGGAACTGTGATTTTATGTGGAAATGAAGCTCCAAATGAGAAAAAATTCAAAAGTCCATGCTCAAAAATAGAAAACATCCACTAAGCAATGAAAATGTGTACGAAGTCTAGCAGAAACTTTCAAAGGCCTACACTGATCCATGAAAGTAACTTCCAATGGCATCATCATTCCAAGAAAACAATTGTCTGTCATTCTTGAGAACAAAGTGTAAGAAACAAACATTTTATGATGGCATTAGCATCATTATGATACTAATTCCCACAAGATTAATGGAATAAAATACAAAGCCGATTTATTTAATTAATTTACTCTCATTTTCTTCTTTTACACACAAAATGGAAAGACTTCTATAAATTAATTGAGCTATTTATTCTACAAAAGAGAGAGAGGGACATGCTTGTTGCAAGTGTTTTATGAACCTGAAAGGTAATGGGGCCCATAAAACTCCTTGACACTTGTTTCTGAGCTTCACAAAATTAGAGTCTGTACCTCATATTTGAAGTCTCAAAAAGACTACTTTCTTTTGCCCAATTAATCTACCAGCCAGACTTGCTGCTCACAAGAATTTGTTTCATAGATTTTTACTCCCTTCTCTTTAAAAAATAATATTTAAGTTCCTTGAGGTAGTAAGGTTTTTATCAAAGGCAAAAATAATAGATGGATTATGCTTATCCTGCAAAAAACCATGCCACAACTGCTTTGTTTCAATGTTATTGAAAACAAACAAAGAAAATGCATTTATGTTTAGAAACATGTTGTTAGTGTAAGATCAATATTCTTCACAGAAAACTGAGATTCATCTTACCTAAATCTGCTTTTTCATATGTATAGAAACTAGTCAGGCAATGCAGAAAAAAACCTATTATAGAACGAGACATGCTGTGTATACATGTACTGTAATCAGTACAGACAGAATTGCCCTCTGAAAAAGATTGTAGAAACAAAAGATACTAATTTCCAGTATTTGTAGAAGTTCTACATATAGATAAAAAAAAATTTCAAATGTTATAGCACACTGAATTGAACAGAAAACTGAAGCACATTTTAAGTGATACCTCAAAACTACCTTTAGAAATCTAGATGGTTTCAAAACAAGTTGTATGCTTAATTTCAACAGAAGTAAGAAATATCAAGAGTTTGGTAGATATTTTGATAGCATTTGCATGAATTTCACATAAGACAGCTCTTCTTCCTTTGTTATCTTCAATTGCTCAGACACTCACGCAAATTTCCATGTGTTGTTTCAACATTAGTCATCTTAAATCCAAGTTCGGGGGAAAAAAAGCAAGAATGTCTTCTCTCTTCACCATTAATTCTCTTTCATTGTCTGCAATTGATTTAAAAGGAGTCTCTTTAACTGTTTACACACAATAAATCATTCCTCATTTGGTGTGCTTAATTCCTTGCTCTCAGGAAATACACATGATCATTTTTCTGGAATAATACCAACCGTTAATATACGTAGGTTTTAAATGTATCAAGTAACATTCTTTCTGCCTGAGTATAGTCCCAGTAACAGCTACTTTCAATATGAAAGAAAAAATATGGTTTTATGTTTATCACTATTGTTATTTTATAGAGCTAAGCACTGCAACAGTCAATGAACCTCCCAGCCAAGATTACTGTTAGTATACACAGCAACTGAATGAGTTAGCCAATACACACTCCTTAAGATCTTGATTTTCCTGCCTCTCAGCTAAAATACTACCAATGTTGGGAACTAACATTTTGACAGATTGTGACAGCTTTAATTCCTCCACTATGGCAGTTCCTGCAATATGCAAAAAGATAAAGTCGGTGCTCTCACTTTCAGCAGGTGCAGCTTCCTGACTAGCAGTAATGTTTCAGACTCAGGTGCCTGTGGACCTGACTGCCAGACTTGTGGAAAAGACAAAGAGAGACAAGGTTGGACACAGAATCCACTACCTGAAAGCAAGCACTCAACCCAGCTCAGCTTTCTTTAAATGACTTGCAGCCATAGACATATTTCATACCCTATAAACCAATGAAGCTATTTATCTTACAGTCCTAGAAAGAACTGCTGTTACTAATATTTAAATATTTAAGTGTTTTATATAAATTTGGAGGAAAGACCCAAAGAAGAAAAAATAGTACATTTATTTACTGATCAAACTACTCCTAAATAAAGAAAATTATTCCTCTCAAAAACTCCAGACAAGATATAAATTAACCAATATGATACCTTTTTTTCCAATGAAGCAAAAATGAAATTGATGATCCAGAGCATCATATGGTCTTCTCATATGTGTATCCCTATGTTTACATGTCAATGAGTCCTGGGATGTAGGTAAGAGGAAAAGCAACCCATACACAAGCAAGCCTCAGTACGAAATGAAATGAAATGAAATGAAACAAGCTTTCATTTTTTAAGGACAGAAATTTCTCCAGCAGTTGTCTGTCACATAGTTGCACCCGATTTGAAAGGTTCTCTGTAGACTTTCACAGAAATGCTGTCAAAGTCTGCAAATCAAAGTTAAAACCCAATTTCCAATTCTTTTCAATATGTCAGCAAGCAAAATTCAAAATTTTACTTCCTCTATTATTTCTTTACATGTATTCATTGAGCTTGCCACACTACCTTCCAATTAAAAAAAAAAGGGAAAAGAAAAACAAACAAAAAAAATATCCCAAACTCATGGCACTATCTCTGCTCTTCAGGGGAAAAAAAATAAATCAGCAAATTTAGAGATGTGGGAAAAAAAAGTTACATTTTGATCAGTGAAGTTCAGCTACAGTGCCACATCCTGAGAATAAACATATGCATTTATAGAAATACACACTGAGAAGAGTAAACCAGAAAGCAAAATAAGAGCATGAAATTGGTTGAAAATGTACTTTAGAAATGCTGCTTCTTGACTTTACAAAGAGCTCTGAGTTTTTCATTCCATATGCTTTATGTGAGGATCCCTTTCAAACAAAGACCAAAACCAGCTAGCTCTGGTTTAAGTTCTGGGTTCCTGTCACCCACTTCTAACAGAGCTGTTCCTGTTCCACAATGGGAAAAATATGTATTACCCAGTCAAAACATAGCTGTCCTTTGTCGCACAAAACATACATGACCTAAGTAATATTAAGACATATCTGAAATTTAGACACCCTTGTCATGATAAATGGAATATACCCATCATATCTACCAGGGCTCTTCAGCATTTTGGCAACTTAAAATGTTTGTTCAAATTACATACACTGAAACTGAAAGTATATTTTTTCTCAACAGTTCAGTTCTAACTTTCTTTGCATAGTGATATCTGTTGCTTTGATATACTTTTAAAATAATTTAGAATGACAGAATAAACTCTAATTTTAGACCTATTATATTCTCTGTGCACTGCCAGTTTACTAAGTTTTAATAAGGAACATACATGCAAGCCTATAGTATGCCATATCACAGAGTTTATACATGCGCTCAGAGAACCTGAAGCATGTGGAAGAAAAATAACCAAGCCCGATTCTCAAATCTCTGTAGATCTAGCAGCTGGGAGAAAAAGTCTCTGTACATATATCAAGTTAATTTGTCTGAGAAGTCACCAGGAAACTGTGATTCACGCAGCTGTACTTAGACCTAGTAACAGAAAAGCACTTCAGAAAGTGGCAAGAAAAACAGTAGTGCCAATTCACCTGACCTTAGATAAGAAAAATAAGAAAGCAAAACTGGAAAATATAGAAAACTAATATAGGGACTCTATGCCAAGACAGAGCACTAAATTCTAAAAGAAGATCTCAGGAAGGAAATGGATTGGTTATCACAAGCAGTGAAAGGAAAGGCAGTGAAATATATTGGGAATGTGCTCTAATATGGTAATGTAGGAAATGTTTTCTGGAGTTCTACAAATTCAGTCTTCAATGGAGACCAAAAAAACCACAAAAGCACAACACAAAACCACAACCCTAAAAATTTCAGGGAATTAACTAAAAAAATGAGATAGGTAGGTGTTTCATTTTATTTTGCGTCTGTGCTTATATTAAAATATCAAGAGGAAAAGATTACTTTCACTCTGTGAAACTGAGAATTCTAAAGCACATTTCCTCTTTATAGAGATGAATTAGCTGAGAAAACATTAGGCAATGGTTCTTAGTATTACATATGCTCAATACAATGTCAGTCTTAGGAAGTGAATGTAATATTTCTGCCAAAGAATATGCTGGTTTACCTATATTGCCATTAAATGTCAAAATGGAAAAAGATAAGCATTAAGCTGTTTCAAAGGAATTGCTTTTGAAATGCCACCAACTCAAGTATTATAAATTGTTTTTAAACTAATTCCTTGGAATTGTATCTGAAATACATCAAATCCATTTATCATAATTACAAGTGGCAGTTCATGCAACTTATCATCCTGAGTTCACAGCAGCACTTTACAGAATTCCGCAAAATCACAGGAAAGGGAACCCATATAATGCCACAAACTGTTAAAAAGTCTCTTCAGTAAGGCATTCTGAAGAAGATTGTATTAGAAAATAACTACATTGATAGACAGGATTAAAGTAGAGCTCTCTAGTTATACAGACAGCACAACCAGATTTGGCCAGCTGTTAGACAAAGAATGGCCATGAAGATATATACCATGGAAAAAGGTGAAAAGCAGCAATATATTCCTTGAGCAAAAACACACTGATAAACAAATGAGGTACAGAAGGCAACAAATCTCTCCAGGTGAAAAAGACTGTAAAAGTAGCACTTACACTGAAGAATGTAGAACTGGAGGAACCTCTTGGATCATAAAGCTCAATATCCTACCAAAAATAACCACATAACATAAACTTTTTTCACACATAGCTTTTATCTTCCAGGTGAGGAGAAGGAAGGGCAGGAGGAGTTGAAGGGGTGGCACTTTAATGCTCAGTGCAATTTGTATCTGTTTTTATATTCAAGGCAAGCATTTCTAGTCTTCTTTGCCCCTGCAGTTTCTTATATATATGTACATGTTAGTCATGTTTAAACCTTTTCCTACCTAAATCAGTAGTAGATGAAGGTGTTTCAAATGTTTTAATCACACTATAAAAGGTTGCACAGTCCGAATGTGTTTAATATTTTTTTGTATGGAAGAGGCTTAAAAAAATTAGAAAAAGAATAGTAAAGCTGATAACCTTTGGTACACATTCAGGCAATATTCACCGTAGGTAAAATTCACCTAGTTTCCAACTTTTAGGGGAAAGACACTGTTTTCAGAGTGCCCAGATTTTGAAAATACTGTCAATGAAACTGGAGAATTTATGGTAAGACAAAACATTGCAAGAAATGTTCAGCATAAAAGCTGTTTGCAAAGATGTCTTCAGAAGAACCCAGTAATTTACGCCAACTACATCCCACAATTTGTACAAATCCTTTGCTGCAGTAGTTCAATATCTTGACCTACAGTCTTAATGAATCTGTATAACAAGCCTATTTTTCTATGGTTTTTCTTCCCTACAGAAATACTGAAGCAGTTACTTGGCATTAAACATTTAAATATTAAGCGTGGGCCTTGAAAATAAAATAAGCAGCATTCTAAAGGTGTTGTAATGAAGGACTGGATTAATGTGATAACATATGTTAAAATCTTAGCAAGTTGTCTAATCTGCTTTGTAGTCAACAAAGACAGGTATTTCCGCAGCCCAATTTACCTCAGAGTACATCGTGTATCTAAACTAGGTCACATGAACTGCACTGTAAAAATGTCTATGTTTCCACTAACTTTAAAAGGAGATTATGGTAAATATAGACGACTATACTGCAGAAATCTAAAGGAAAGACCAGTCCTGTTCAGATGGAATTAAAACATTTTGTCAGCCATTTCTTTTAACCCATCAAGACTGGAGCTCCAGAACATACATGGATTATTTTTTTTCTAGGTGGAGCTGATAACTTGAAAGGAAAACATCTGTTGAAAATTCTTTAAAACAGTATCTTTAAAAAAAATCATCATTCCAGGTACTAGGATATACAACGACATGTTAGGTCAAATGCCTTTCAGCTTAAATCTCATTTAAGCAACATTCAGTGAGAACAATTTTTAAAGCATCGCACTTTTATTTTAAATATTGATGTGGTTTTTACTGGGCACATATATACACAAACACATATATACTCTAATCTTAAAAGGAATGTTCAATAAAGCACTACTGACAGTGTATACTGAAAAAGCTCTGGAAAGCCTTTCTGATATTTTTCAATCAAATTATCTTGAAGATTAACTCAGATTATTATATGAGTTCATAAAATAATTTCATATGTTTATGATTCAAGCCTATATACAGAACTACATTGGAATTCATTTAGTATAAAAAAAAAATAACTGAAAAAGTCACATTTCAGTTACGTGGAAGAAAAGTATCCAAGGTATAACTAAACATAAAGTCCATTTTGATTCAAAAAAATTAGAAACTGGTGAACCCTTTTGGTAACACCAGAGGATGCTGTCAGTAACAGATAAGCCCTCACAATGTTACACTCATACTTAGTTTAACTTAAAGCAAGAGAACAAAACACATTGAATGGTTTGGGTTGGAGGGGATCTTAAAGATCACCTAGTTCCAATCCCCCTGCCACGGGCAGGGACACCTTCCACCAGACCAGGTTGCTCAAAGCCCCATCCAACCTGGTCTTGAACACTTTCAGGGATAGGACATCCACAACATCTCCAGGCAACCTGTCCCAGTGCCTCACCACGCTCATCATAAAAAATTTCTTCCTTATGTCCAACCTGAATCTACACTCTTTCAGTTTAAAACCATTACACCTCGTCCTGTCAATACAGGCCTTGGTAAAACATGTCTCTCCATCTTTCTTACAAGCTCCCTTCATACACTGAAAGGCCACAGTAAGGTCTTCCTATAGCCTTCTCTGCTCCAGGCTGAACAACCACAACTCTCTGAGCCTTTCTTCACAGGAAAGGTGTTCCAGCCCCCTGATCAGTTTAGTGGTCCTCCTCTGGATCTGCCAGAAAAGTGCCAAAAGTCCCTGTTCCCAGAGCATTTTGAGATTTCTGCTTGCAGTTGAAGCACTTAATGAAAACTGCAAGAACTTAGCTTAAACCCACTTCTATCATCTCGCTAAGCTGTTCTGCCAAACTTTGCGCTGGGTATCTCAATGGGAAAATTATATGTTCTGCTAAAAGGGATACTGACATCTGAGAGTATTGGAACTGATAGAGGCAGTTGGAATTAACGGTATCTCATAGTGCCAGTGTATCATCTCTTAGAACACATCTGTCAACATCAGAGTTCTACAATTGGGGCGGAGAGGGAGGGGAAGAGTACGAAGAGCAAAGGTAAAAGCCACCATAAATTAAACCATGATTAACAAGAAAAACAACTTTTACTTTTCGATAGACTTCAGAAACCAAAATTTCTTTTTCGTATGTAGCATTTTCTCATTTCTGTAAGAATGAAGGACCTTTCTCTCAGATGATGCAGTTTTGCCAGCTAACAGAACCAGCAGGTTCTACCACTGTGCTTGAGTAGAGTCGGTCACTACAGTTCTTCTCTACAACGGATGAAAAATCAGGAATCAGTCCAACCAACATAACTTGCAATTTGAAACGTTACCAATCTCCTAGGCATTCTGCTCTGGGCTCCTATTCAGTTTTTGGTACAGAGAATACAGAGAGCACATCTGTTAACAATGTTCTGGAATTAACTTCCACACAAAACAAAACCAGACACAGTCCCAGTTCTGGACCTTCAAAACACCAAAATGAACAATGGGGTTATAGCTCAAATTGCTGCTTTCAGTCACAGGCAAAGACAGAAGGATGCTTTATTTTGCCAGGTATGTAATCCTAAAAATATTGTAAGATCTTGCCCTGTCAAAACACTCTCATGTTGGAAGAGCAGGAGGTGCAATTGGTGGAGGGCTCTGAAAGACAAGGGTCAGCTGAAACCATGTGTTAACTCAGGTTGCAAGAGAACGAGGCAGAGAACATCAAAATTAAAAACAAGCCATAGCAACCTACAGCCTTGAAGGGAATTGTAACCACAGGAAAAATAGTAACTACAGGTTGCTCTAGATACAGTTCATGTTTTCTCCAACAGCAGCATATCGTCTGGCAAAATAAATAGCATTTTGTTCTAGAGAAGTAACTTCCTTATTGCTGTATTGGGCCACAGGCACTTCAAAGAAGTGCTAGAAGACACAAAACTGGGGATGATATTGAGTAACTAGCTGCTACTCTGGAAAGAAACCAAAGGGGCTGTTGCACAGAGACTCCTTTGAAAAATTGTCAGCTATACTCCTCACCCCAAAGCTAGATGAGATACTTTCCTGCTATCTGACAGCAATCAAATATTTGAGGAAAAGTG
This sequence comes from Ibycter americanus, assembly GCA_035590275.1. Taxonomy (NCBI): domain Eukaryota; kingdom Metazoa; phylum Chordata; class Aves; order Falconiformes; family Falconidae; genus Ibycter; species Ibycter americanus. The sequence goes on from JAVJGI010000060.1 coordinate 89,096,880, forward strand.
TACAAAGAAGCAGTACATCCAGAGATCGTAATAAGACACAGGCCACAAAGTCTTTAGGAGACCAATATGACCCTCTACCATTATGCTTGTGATTATGGTACTGTAGCCCAAGTCCATTTATTGAAAAACATGCACGAAATCTTTGAAACAAACTTCTACGATAAGCAATTTTGCCAACCATCTGTGCAAAAAGCAGTGTAACTTCCCTTTAAAAAGCGAAAAAAAACCACCTAAACAAATTCCCAGCCCACCAGCAGAATACCACACCTGGTCAAATACAAGGCTAAGCATGAAAACATTCTGGTTTGAATTTAGCAACAAACAACATGCAGAGCAGGAAGACTTTGCTTAATCAATGACATCTAGATTTGCCTATACATTTGACACTTCTGTACCTAGTTCAGTATACAAGTGCATTTTTAAGTTATTGACAACATTCAAGGCATACCTCTAATAAACATGATTTGACATGCCAGATGCTGGACTAGCTGTCAGTATGCTTTTTTCAGCCCTATGGTTGGAGTACCCACTAAGCAAGCACTAAATTACATCTAAAACCTGAGAGATTCCATACCCCCAGCTTCTAACAGAGAAGAATGAGTGGAAAAATACCCACTCATAAAGTCAATCTCAGTGACAGACTTATTACTACTCCTTCAATGGAGTCCCGAAGTAAAGAGTGAAAGATTAATGGCACCCCAGTAAAAGAAGCTACAAACTAGCCCATATCTACACACTTAGGTGGAGCAGTGGGGCTCTACTCCATGCTCCCAATACTGTTTTCACAGGATAAGGCAAGAACAATACAGTACATTGCATAAACAAGTCAAAGCAAGTCCAAGAGGTCTCAGTCTCTCTCCTATCAACGCTGCTGAAAGACCTGGAATACTCCTCTGCCACATATGTAATTTAAAATACCAATTTCTTTCCAGTTCCCCCTCCTTACCCGTTTCCTCTTATATCCATCTATATCAGTGGTTATACTTCCATTGCAAGTAAGAGTTACCAGAATTCAAATACATTTGAGAAACTGTAAATGGTGCTTACTTAGCCTTAAAGGATAATGTTGAATTCAACATTAAAAACAGTAAGAAGACATTTCTTATGTTGATGCCAACAACTTCTATGTAATACATCACCTGGACAGACCACAACTCAACTGGTGAGACAATCTCAGTGTCAGTTGGCACTCACATTGACAGGTAGCATGTTGTAGAGGCCATTAAGTTCAAAGCACCGGTTTTAATTTGAAAAATGAACCTTCTTAAAAAGAAGCCGCTGGGATGTTACATAAAGAAACAAAATTTTAATATCTTGCTTTTCTTATTTAATATCATAAAAGAATTATTTTTGACTTCCATACACAAACTAGCCTGAAAAAAAGTCTGAGTAATGACAGTTGTTCTATATGTCCCATGTATTCTGTGTGCAGAGTTTGGGAAAAAAACAAACAGTCATTCTTGCAGAAAACATAATAAAATTACAGATCAGTTGGACAGATTTAAAAAAAACCACACCTTTTTAATTTGTAAAAAACAGAGAAAGTGATCTGAATGATAGTGAAGGATCAGTAACAGGAGCTGTAGACCTTCATTTAGATGTGACTTGTTTACATCCAACACAAATCAGCAGTGATCATTTATCATCTAAGACCTGTTCAGTAGCTTATGCATGATGATATGGTCGCTCCTGTTGGAGAGGTGTCCAGATGACAGTCACAGATAATTGCCATTCCTGCTGGCAGTCTCAAATAGTGTAAAGGCACAACAAGACCTAGAGACCATAGCAGCCTGTGCCTCCTAGACAGGAAGCAATTCCAGAACAGGATGATGAAAAGGTATTTCTCAAAAGAGCAGTGTCCACCCAATGTGTAACAACAGGATCTCAATTCAAGGTGAGGTCAATATAATATTTTCCATGGGAATTATCTGCATTTGGCAGAGTACTATGCAAAAATCTTTGAGATACTTTTTTTTTGTTTATGCTAAGGGCTTGATTTTTCTGTTCAAGAAATTCCACAGATTTAAACAGTAGACTGCAGAATCAGTCATTTAATATAACCTACCAGTATTTCATCATGACAATGTTCTTATTTTGTATTCTGCAAGCAAAAGAAATAATGAATCAGGAGAACATTTCCTCTTTCCATTTGTTATTACTGTGAAAGAATTTGCACTTACAATGAAGAACTGTAGAGTTATGGGAAATATTTTGCCTTTTGGAGTTTTAGTTTCTTTTTTCCTAGTACTATCAGCATTTAGTTAGCATAAATACTGGGTTTCATATTGCTCGCTTCCATACACAGTATTTAAAACAAGAATGTGAACTTTCCAATTACCATTCAGTTTTGGTGGTTCCTTTCAAAAAAACCATTTGCTTGCCCTTAGAAGTACTACCTTAACAGAACTGCAAAACCTGTAACACCACAGGGTTCTAATGTTCTATTCCTCATGCTTACAACACAGTATAAAATTAAGAAAGCCAAAAGCTCATAACATCCACAACTTTGCTAAAGCTGAATCATATGTTGTTTAAGAAGTCATCATTTACATATAAAAAGCACCTCAGTATTTAGAGCAAAGCCACTGAATAAATGTACTAAAAAATAGTTCTGAATCAAAAACATGTTATTTAGATTTCTGATATAGCACGTAGCTGTGAACCCAGAGAAAATTTCTTTAATTTGACCAAACTTTCTAACATGGAAAAATGCAAATCCCAGTTACAAAGGAGAAAAAAACCCAATTCAATATACATTTACAACATAAAAACAGTAACTTAAAGAATTCATTGTAGGTAATTCTCTCTGGTCTACTATTGCTCATTAAACAAGTGTGCAGAATGCATGTCTGGGATCCAAATATGTCACAACTCCTCTAATTCTGAATTGCCACTGAAGGTGTTCACCCCCTACCAGGATAGCCTTCTGAGACTTTTTACAGTTACTGATGCTTCTATTAAGTAAACGAACTCCTTGGTGGTCACAGCAAGCACCATGAACAGCCTATTTCAACTACTTCATTTTTGCCTTCTGTTGAGAATCTACCAAATCAGACCATGTTTTCTTGGTTGGAGAATATTACATTATGTTTATCACTATAGCAACTAACCTAATTGATTTGATGCAGGCTTCTTTTCCACCATAGGATGGAGCCACTATCCCAACTAAAATCTAAACATTTAAGAAAGAAAAAAATATCAGTTTATCATTTTACCATGTCAAAGAGGACATAATTGGACTTCAGAGAGCAAGGTATACATGAAAATCTAATGGACTATACATATGCATCCAGAACATGCTTCATAAATGTGCTTATCTGTCAAGGGAAACTCAGAGTATGGTGTTTACTGGTTGCTCCCAGTAATAGGGATGACTACTGCACAACAAATACATTCCCAGAAACAAAGATTCACAAAGTAATTAGGGGAAGGGGAAGGAACGTTCCTATAACCGATTCAGGAATAAGCTTTGTCAGACTAACAGATTAAAAATGAAAATAAACAAGGTAGATCAAAAGTTTTATTTATAATCCTATAAAAAATGGGAAAATGAAACAGTTTGATTTTTCTTGGTGCTGCAGGGCTTGATGTAAATGTAGTAAAATGGTACAGTGAGAGATAATCAGATATAAGGTTCCTGTAACTTCTTTAATAATACATTCATCTTTGTTGTTTTTCACAGAATTCTGCTTGATACCTGAGATTTAAGTTGGTATACTTCCATATAGCTGAATATGAAGTGTGTGAAAAAATACAGAACACCTTACACTGTCAAGTTCTGGGTTTTTTTACTTCCTAAGAAATATGGCAAGGCTGTTATTCTTAAAACATAACTAAGTCGTGTCCGTCCGTCCGTGTCCCCCCAGCTATGCTGTGCTTCAAAAAATAAGGCATCAAATAAAAAAAAGACTGAATAAGCCCTAGATGATTTTAAAAAGAATTCATAACATTTGCAGCACTACTTTACCTAGAAATAGCTTCATATTTTTTTCCTTGATTTTAAACATCTTCACCCTTTCCACAGAGCAAAAGCATTTTTTTGCAGTTTTTCAAATACTACCGCTAGAGAAAATGTTCATGGGGCTTCGTTAACATTTGGAATTGCAGTTGTCAAATCAGTGAAACATTACATAAATGGTGGAGTGTTTTGACACTGCATATTTTAAGCTGCATGGTGCTTTTCAGCGCTATATGGAATGAAGAGCGTACTACATGTTTGAGGAACATCATCTGCATTGGCTGAGAGAACTAATCAGAAATTGGTCATTTAAGCACACCAGATAGGCTAACATTTGCATTATTCAGTATCAGTAAACAATGCAAAAAATAAATAATGAACAATATATAACAATTCAAATGAACAGCTTCATTCATTAGAACAGAACACCATCAAACCTCTCACTGGTTTGAACATAAATAATTTTTAAGGTATCAGAGTTACAGTTAACTCTTTCTGAGGCTGTGCTGACAGAAAGTATCTGCACAGAAAATCCTCTATCTTCTCATAAAAAGCCTTGGACCCTCCGAGCATTTCTAGCACAAATATAATAAAATGTTTCCTATTACTAATATCCAGTTGAGTTCTCTTTACACTTAAACTATTCATCTTGTAATATGCATTTACTGAGTCACTTATCTCCCAGTATGCACAAAGATTCTTTTCAATTTCAGTATGTTGTTTAGTATACCCTCTATGTTAGCACATCAAAAATGGCATTGTGTACAAAATGAAACTATTTAGAAGTATGGCCTGTTTGATATGATTTCTTATGACAAGTGTAATGCAAAATGTGCTAAATGACAAAAATAGTTACAAAATATGTTATTCTCTTTGGAATAAGCCTCTTTCACTCTTGTCAGTACAAAGAGTCCCTGTAACATGCAAAAAAAAAAAAAAAAAAAAAAAAAGTTAATTAAAGGTTCTTTTAGGCAACTGCAGTCTTGTTTTAGGAAAAATAATAGCACAGAAAAATGGAGAATATAATATAATTGGCGGGAATGTAATAGAGGGTTAAGAAATGCAGCAGAAATGCTCCTGAAAACCAGAATCTACTTCCTATTCATCATAACCTACACCTATTACAGCTGAACAAGACAAGCCTAGTGCAAAGTCTTTTATGCTACAGCTAATGAAAGGAATACGCATTACAATTAAATTACAGACCACATTCAGCTCAGGTTGGGAAAATACAGTGTAGATTCATTTTGGCAAAGCTGTGCAGGTCCCTCCTGATAAATTACATATTTTTTTATTATTGCACAGAAACTGCTTTTTCTGTTCTCTTTGAAAGATTCCCACTCCGGTACTATGGACTAACTTGCATTCCCCAAAAGTATGGGCATTAACTGTATTTATATTACATAAGTGCTTGAAAATTACTCTTGTCAAGAGCAATAAAAACTAGCAAGAAAAAAATAAAGACCTTTAAAAGTACTAGTAGTCCAGGCACTTGATTCTTACAGATACCTTAACTGCAACTCAGTCTGATTAATGAACAATCTCCCAAGCCTGAAATATACAAAACTCTACCGATATCCTGTGATGCAGCTCTAAAACTGATGGCATGGGCTTACTAAACTGCTGAGGATATGCTAAGGAAGTGTCAGGGTTTGAGCCAATACAATTTCACAGTCAGAGAATCACATATGATCTCGGTGATGTTAAGACATCTGTCACTTGACTAAGTATGTGCTTCCTAAAGGGATGAACATAAGCAAAACAGCTCCTGCGCAAGGAAGGTGGACAGGAGATAGGAGAGCGTGTACGTGGAGGACGCAGTCGGGGAGAAAGCTGGTAGCATCTGATAACAAACAGTGAACAGTGGATCACGGTTACTACCAGTAAAAAGTTTGTTCCTAAAACCCAAGAGATGTTTCTGTTTGGACTGGAAATGCCACATCTACAAGCTAAGGGTATCTCATGCTCCCGAGAAGCAGCAGTATTACAAGTGTCGGTCTACCTGCTTTACCACGGGGGAGTGAGGGGAGATGTGTTGAGGTGGCAAGTCTGAGGCACAGTACCTATGCCTGCCAGCTTCAGAGCTTGGCCTTTGCCAGAAGCGTTACCTCAGACAGCAAGGGCGTGGATTTATGCCCAGCAAAAGCACCAGGACAAATATGTACTTACTGCAGTAAGCGATTAGGAGACTAGCCAGGATCATGATAGCCCAGAAAGTTGAGGACATGCTTGGCAAGGCGTTGGCATCCTTCCTACTGCTTCTCCTGGGAGATGGAGCCATTGAAGCCGCTTCCCCGGTGGGGGGAAAGTCAGACAGTTTCACCAGCCAGCTCTCCCCTTGACCGATGGCCTTTCTCCACGTATAATCCTCAAGGAAGGCATCTTCCAGCGACCCCGTGGTCCGTCAGCAGCAACATGGTCCTGTTGCAGGAATCATGGTCGAGCCAGAAAGCCAAGGCGACCCTGAGGCGCGCGGGGCGCGGGCGCAGCGCCCGCCACCGGCTCTCTCCTCCCGTCACTGTGGGGACTCACCAGCGCGGCGGGCTTTGCGGGGACTCGCGTGCTGCTGAGCTTTGGAGATGTCCCACGAACGAGCCTTTTTTTTTTTTTCCTCCTCTTTCTCCCCTTTCCTTTGTTAATTCGCAGAAGTTGTCTCGCCTGCTGTCCTTTCCCCTGCCTCCTCCCCTCCCCGGGGGCAGCCCGCCGCAGGCCGGGGCGCGGGCCCAGGCGGTGCTAGCGCGGGGC
>JAVJGI010000060.1:89104492-89118942 GCA_035590275.1 Ibycter americanus
CGGCGGGGGGGCGGCGCGGCGGAGCGGCCGGGGGGAAGGGGAAGGGGAAGGGGAAGGGGAAGGGAGGCGGCGCCCTCCCGGAGCCCCTCGGGGAGGCTTTGCTCTTGGCTGAGGCGGAGTCTCGGCAGCAGAAGCGGCCCAGGGACCTCTTCCCGTCCCCTCACCTGCACGGTGCGGCTCGAAGTCTCCACGGTGTGTCCTGCCTAGGCACGGCCATAGGTGTTAATGGAAACATTCCTCCTTCTGCATGCGTCTGCGGTCCTGAGAGGGACCGCTGGCACGCAGTTTCTGTCGCTGTAGTGGCAGGGACACATCGGTGTGAAACCCAATTCAGAGGGCTCCAGTTCACATCTGTGCCAGTAACCTTTATGGTAATAATAAAAAACTGAAATGTTGTCAGAGGGACCGGGTAGTTGAGCTTTTCCATGCGGAGTCTCCATAGCAATGTCCTCAAATTAATATTTTAATTTCTGCAGAAGGCGTCCAGGCAGGATTGGCAGACTGGAAGAGGAGCTTGGTCAGAAAATGTCCCAGTCATATCTTCCTGTGTTTTGCTTGCATAATAAAAATACCATGAAAAAGTAGATCCGTATTCCTTCCGTAGCCTCGGGTTTGTCTGGTTATTTGCCACTGAAGTATCTGGACTTAAAAATGTATATGAATGATGCATTATTTACAAGAGAGGACTGTAGGGACATTTTTAGTACAGCTGCACTTGACTAGATACTGAGAACTCAGTTCAGTTTTGTACCATGAGGACATCGTCAATGTAATCTCTTTGATTTCAGATCTGATCTTCTACCAGAGTACCTCTCAGCCTGAACTGGTAGGGCAGTAGGCTGAAGTGTTCAAACATGCTGCACAGAGATGAAGCTGTACCTGTCATTTGGGTACATGCACAACATCCCCTTCCAAGCTGTGACTTTCCCTTAGTTTTCCGTTACATTTTAAAACTAGAATAGAGCGCAAGTCAAGCATTAAGGTAACATGCTAAGCTTTATTCTTCTCCCCCACATCATTTAAAAGATCATTATTATTGTGTATTTAGAGACTATATCTTTGTATCACCTTCTATCCCTGACTTGGACACTACATTTTCTTTGTAAGTCAATATAAATTCCATACCTTCTCTGGTATCCTGAAGTATTAGTTCAATTTGATGTTGTAAAGTACTAGTGCATAATGAGGGGATTTTTTAAAAACAGAACTTTCAAATTTCCTACTCTCAGAACAAATGTAAATAAGTATTAAGCAACAAAAATGCCTCACCATGATGTGCTGCTGTTCATTGCAATTCCAGGACTAACACATAAATTAAGCAGTTTTCTGTACGTATGAAAAGAAAGTTGATTTCCATTACAGCTGTGAGTATTGAATGTACAGTTTAATAACATTGCAACTGTTACCAAAAAGAAAAAGCACGAGTATCTTGGCAAGCGATACATAGTATGATGTATATATTAAGAGACTTTAAAGCCACAAGAGATAACTGCAACAGCATATAGCTTGTAACTTTCAGTATAGTCCATTGTCCTGGTTTCAGCTGGGATAGAGTTAATTTTCTTCTTAGTAGCTAGTACAGTGCTATGTTTTGGATTTAGTATGAGAATAATGTTGATAATACACTGATGTTTTTAGTTGCTGTTAGGTAGTGCTTACTCCAAATCAAGGACTTTTCAAGTTTCCCGTGCCCTGCCAGTGAGGAGGTGCACAAGAACCCAGTAGGAAGCAGAGACAGGACCCAACTAGCCAAAGGGATATTCCATACCATAGAACATCATGCTGAGTATAGGAACTGGGGGGAGTTGGCTGGTGCCTGCTGATCACTGCTCAGGGACTGACAGGTCATCCGTCAGTGGGTGGTGAGCAATTCTTTTGTGCATCACTTGTGTTTTCTTTTGGGTTTCATTCCTCTCTCCTTCTCTCTCATTTTCATTACAATTGTTGTTGTTATTATTATTTTGTTTCCTTATATTTCAATTATTAAACTGTTCTTATCTCAGCCCTCGAGTTTTACCTTGTTCCTGATTCTACTCCCCATCCTGCTGGGGGCGGGGGGCATAGTGAGCGAGCAGCTGGGTGGTGCTTAGTTGCCGACTGGGGTTAAACCACAAATCCATAGAATTTTATGTAGTAAATTTTATAGTTTACCCATTAGACTGTGCTTATACAAGAGGATTTCCCTTGGAAATACATCCAGCTTTCAGTCGGGGGAGTAGGAGTCGTGATTACTCTTCACTGAAATAAAACCTGAAGCTTGATGCGGAAACTAAAGTATTGCTTTGCTAGTTCTGAAAAATGACATTGTTCACTTGAGACCAGGTTAATTCTTGTATCGGAAAACTGCTCAGTTACTCTGAAAGTGAGGTACAACTCACTGAGAACAAGGACCATTGGGCTGGGGCCTTTGTGTTTCTCTATACATCTACCTGTTACAGTTTTACATAAGGCATTTTATATGAAGAAAGATTTCCGAACATTACATTGTGATTTGATTGTCAATGACAAAACAAGACTTAAACCTCTCTTTAAAAATGTAATTTTTGGTCACTGCTGATTTGTCTGTAGGTGTATGTTGATGTCCAGTAATGGTCTGCACTGTTCTGTATTGAAAAGTACCTCACGCTAGAGTGACGCTACTCACAGAGTAAAATCCTAATAGGTGAAAAAGTGGCAGAATGTGGTCTTAAATTAATCTGCTTGCCTCTTTCTTGACATGTCACCTTCTCATTGATTTTCAAGGAAAATGTGTGAAGCTTCTGTCTTTAATGCCTCCCTCATCTCCCAAGAAATTCCCAGTATTCAGACCTTTGTGCATGTGGAGTTGTAGAAACAATGACTAAACTCATGGGCAGATGTCTGAAAGCAGACAAGAAAATAGAAACCCAAGTTAAAGGCTGTATATCAACGTGAAGTAAGCTTGTCAGAAATCAGTTTTGTTCTCATACAATCAAAGACACAGATCTCGTTCTGCCATTGCTGTTGGAAGAGTTAGTATCTACAAGGAAATTAAAATAATATTTAAGCTATATATTAGGATAGGTTGTGCTATAGCTCAAACTGAAATTACAAGCATGATGTTTCTATTGACTAGAAACAGGCATAGTTTGAAGCCTGTTGTATGCTATGTCTATGCCAGACAGTTTGTCCATGATGTCTGTATGCACTGCTGCTTTCTGTTAGGATGTCAGACCTGCAAAGCCCATGCAGTGATGTTGACCTCTATTACAGGTACAGCCTACAGAGGATAAATCCTAATGTTCATTTACCATCGAACATGTACATAGTAGAAGGAAAGTAAGATCTTTGGATCTTTACTGAGAGGCCTTCCATTCGTTTTGAGTTTGCTTATTTACTTTGAAAAGAGAAGGTTTGTGTAAAAAGCGAGTAAATTCTATGGCAGTACACCGATTCAGTGTACTGCATAAAGAATTACCAACCAATAATCAAGCCAACAACTGAGTTTTGGCTTTAGATGAAGTAAAATGCTTCAGTGAATCTAAATGTTGATTTTAAAGAAAGAGCAGAATAATCTCAGAATGGACATTTTTGTTTAGATCTGTTGATTTTGATATAAGTATGAGTAAAATAGATATAAAAGAACAGCAACAATTAAAAACTTTTTACAATGGTAAAAACATGAATTACATACAAGAACTATGTAACATTAGCTTGTTTTATCTCAACAGAATTTTTAGAGGAAGAGCATTGGAGCTTAATACTAACAAAGTAAGCTCTTCAACTTTATTTAATCATTTACATTTTCAACCAAGTAGTTAAGAGGCTCTGTTTATATCTTTATACCAATCCATAGCACCTCTTTAACAACCATTGCAAGTATGAGAAAAAAATGCAAGGGAATTGCAGTTTTCTTCCATCTTCCTTGAGAAGAAGGGATCAGTGGAGACTGCTCAGTGATACAGATTCATGGGTAAAGAAAACCAACGTTTTTAGTTTGATTTTGTGAGAAGATTTGCTATCGTTGTGTTTACTAATCTTAGGCCACATTTGAGAAAAAGGTTTAAACGAGACACAAACCTCAATTATTTTTTTAATAACTTGTTTAGTGCCCATAATATTGACTGTCTATTTAATAGGGAAAGTTTTGCTATTGGTTCACATTAAGCAGAGAATTATTGTATTTGTGACAAAGAGGAAGGTAGGCAGAGAGACAGAGTGTGTAGTTGCACGCTGATTTCATTGTCAAAGCATAATTTAGAGAGCGAGTTCAGTCCTTCAGTAACAGAAGTCATATCTGAGTATAAATGGTAGAGAACTGCATATATCTGAAACTATAGGATCAGGAGCTTAGTTCTCACCCAGTATTTCAGTAAAAGTATTTATTTACAGAGTACTTAAAAAATTCATAGAGAGAGTTTGATACATGTTCATGCCACGAGCTTTTTTTCAAGGTCAGTAACACTAAGGTCCCAAAGAACTGTCCACAATTCTCTTAATGCATAGTCAAAATATATTTAGAGGAAAGATGTTGACCATTCAGTGACCAAAGCTAAGTCATGTTGCTTTATTGCATTATATTGTCTATGTGGCAGTTGCTCTCACTGATGGTTGCTTTTGTTGGATATTACAAACCTATAGCTATGATGTGTTTACTTGTAGACTGTGCCTTTTCACTGATCTGTTGTTTTCTGTAACAGATTCAAGCTACCAGTTAGTAGTGTTGTTTTTCTAGCTATTATTAAATTAGCAGGGTTTTTTTCTAACTCTAATTGCCTGCTAATGACATTATAGATGTAGTTATATATATATATATATATTTGAAAGGCTGTATGTGTTTTTGATTTAAGATGAAAGCTTTCATGAGTTATGGGAAGTGCTTACCCCGTAAAACAAAATACATAGTTATTCTCTGACAGCTATGTTAACCTATCCAATTATTTGCAAAGCCAAACATAAAAAACCGCAAGACAGTGACAGTGGAAATACGCTGCCAATACAAAACATTTTTATACCTGTCTGTGTAACTGATGTGTTGTCACAACATCCACACATCCACATTATCATTCTGATTGCATATTATTTATAGACTGTACACTAAAATGCAGAAAAAGCATGAAGGAGAAACACTTAAAGATTCATTTTAATTCCACTTTGTGTCAAAGACAAGTCTGCAGTTTTTATAAAAAATCGGCATTAATATTACATCCTACCAAAATATTTCTGCCATTTTTTTTAAGAAATCCTAGCTATAGATGACCAAGAGATTAAATGAACTTTTGTAAATTACTGCATCCTCAATTAGATCCTTAAAATATTGAGATTTAAAAAAACCCACTCTAGTATTGATACGCAAGAAGTCTACATATCAGAACTAAGGTTGGGTTATAATAAACTACAGCTCTTTATAGCATCTACACATACTAATAAAATGTTTATTTTTATGATGTGGGTGTGTAAGATTGTTTCTTTGCACAGAAATGCCTACAACTGATGTGGTAGATAAGTATGTTTCTGTCACTTAGCAACCTTCATCGTTTGGAAAAAAAAAAAAAAATTGGGGTATCTGGAATGCTATTATTGAAAGTGTCTGGAGTTTAGCAAATTACCAAATCATTCAGAAGTGAGTCATTACCTGAGCTACACTGATGCAATACACTGGGTTTGACAGCAAGAACAGAAATAACTAACTTGCACACATGGATAATTTAGGAAGGTGAGTTATTTTAAAAAATTAGGAATGAAATCAGAACATGAAACAGCAAACAAACCTGAAATAAATCCAAATATGGCAAATTACTTTCATTACAGTAAATAGAAAAAGAATAAGAGGCATATGAAATCATAGCTATGAGCAGATTTCTATCTTAGAGATTACATAAATTATTGATCAGATCAGTTGTGGGCTAGGTCTAGCTTCATTTTGTGTATTCAAGTGAAATGGACATGGAATTCAGTATCCATTACAAAGTGTCCTCAAAAAACTGGTTTTGATAAATAACCAATAACATATGCAATTCTTTTACAATAGATTTAAAACAAGGAAAGAATAAATTACTTGTTTGGGAATTTATTCCATTTTGTCTTTGCTTGCTTTGATTTCCTTTTATCAGTTTTCCTTCAATGTCATACCGCAATTTCATAATTTACACATTATACAGGTGTTAAGAAGTGTACAGTCACAAAGACCTAATTTTTTTTGTCATTCCTGATCTTTTTCAGTCCTGTGTCAGTTAGTTTCTTTGCACTGAGTTCTCTAGGAGAGAGAAATCAAGGTATCCTACACATGTCTGTATGTACATTCAGCAACTATTCATGACTCATGCAAGAGAAAAAGCATCATTGCAGATCTGGCATCTCCATGATCCTGTCTTCCAGGGAGCGTGCTCCAAAGCCACCTGTGGATTTACTATGTAAATCATTATTTCCTTCACTGTTTTAACACACACCAGAGAGGTAAGGGCATATGTGTCTAACTATGTGTCTTCTTGGCATTTTCTGGAAATCTCACCACTTCTTCGCAAACCCTGCTGTAGGAGAAGAAAGAGGTGGTGGTGTCTGTGATAAGGTAGTGAGTGCAGTTGTGCTCTGCCTAAACTGATACTTGAATTGTTAAATTCACCATGCAACGATCGTGGTTCACCAGTGAACAGTAGGAAATTTCCCCAGGAAAAGAAAATCTTGACAAACTAAGCAAAGCTGTAGATGTAAAAGCTAAAATTTTCATGAGGAGCTGATAAGACTTACAGACAAGGTGGTTTCTTTGCATTCTCCTATTTGCCAGTTCAACTATTAGTTCTTTAGGGTAGAATGACATGGTGTTTGTGGTATCATTATGCTGTCTTTCTGAAAGCAGCTAACTTTGTGTGACCAGGTAATCCCTCAAACAAATCATTGCCTTCCTGAGCGGAAATTAGAAACTATTGGTTTACTGTAAATCATAGCGTATGAACTGCAGCCTATGAATCTGGCAGGCTTTATTTTTAAGAAGCGAATGAGCTGTCTCTTGAATGATATGTTGAGGAGCAGACAAGGGTTGAAATTTCCAGTAGCTTTTCTGGTGAGCTGAAATGCACGGTTCATCATCAAGTGCATTCTGTTTCTCTTCTAGAATAGGATTTTAGATGTAGGGTAGCAGAAGAAAAGGTACTAGATGGTAGAATGAACAACAGTAAATTGCAAAAAGGACCAATCACATTTTCTTTGAAAGGCTCCAAAGGTGGATGAGTTACTAGAAATATTACTGGCAAAATCATTTTTTGTTTGGGGTTTTTTACTTTGGGTGGGGTTTTGGGGGGGCAGTGGGAGGGAGAACAAGAGGTGTTGGGATAACAGGAAATTCTGAATTATGGAAGGGCTATTTTTTCATGAGGCATTGGACCTATTTGATTCTGAAGGTGTCACCTCCACATGCATCCTGCAAAATTATGTCCATGCTGAAGGATGGCTTTGGGTGAAAGCACTAAGCTCATAAAGTTCGAAAATGGGAAGTGCAAAGTCCTGCACCTGAGGGGAATAACCCCATGCGCCCGTATCAAAGGGGGGCTAGCTGTCTAGAAAGCAGCCTTGCAGAAAAAGACCTGGGAGTCCTGGTGGACATCAAGGTGACTATGAACCAGCAATGTGCTCATACAGCAAAGCAAGCCAGCAGCCTTCTGGGCTGCATGAGGAAGAGTGTTGCCAGCAGGTCGAGAGAGGTAATCCTTCCCCTCTACTCAGCACTGGTGAGACACATCTGGAGTGCTGTGTCCCATGCTGGACTGTCGTAAGAGGTAGTACAAGAGAGTATAAGAGAAACGTCCACCCCTGCCTCCAGTACAAGAGAGAGAGACGTACTGGACACAGTGCAGCAGCAAAGGGCTAGGAGGGTGATTAAGGAATTAGAGCATCTGTCGTACAAGGGCAGGCTGAGAGAGCTGGGATTGTTTATCCTCAAAAAGAGAAAGGGAGGGAGGTGTCTTATCAATGGGTCCTGATGGGCAAAGACAGGCTCTTCTCAGTAATATACAGTGAAAGAAAAAGACCAAATAGGCACAAATTGAAATACAGGAAATATTACTTAAACAAAAGAAAAAATATTTTACTGTGAGGTTGATCATACACTAGAACAGGTTGCGCAGTGACATTGTGCAGTCTCCATCCTTGGGGATACTCAAAACCTGTCTGGGCGAGGTCCTGAGCAGCCTGGTGTAACTGAGACAGCTTTGGGCGGGTAGGCTGGACTAGACAATTTCCAGAGGTCTTTACCAACTTCGACTGTTCTTTAAAAAGGAATTTAATAATGCCAAATATAAGAAATAAAAATAGTTTTAGCAATAAGAGATGCTGTCTTGACTATTTTTAAGGTAATTGACTATTTTCTAAGACTATCATTTGTGCTTTCAGACAGCGTGATGAAGGCTAAGTACCTCAGCACAGGGTCTGACCATAAAGTCAGCGTATGAGTGCAGCTTAAGAAATACGCAGTAGCCACTTGAAAATGCTCAGAACAAGGGTAACTCCTGTCCTCTCATTAGGACTGTAAGTGCTTTTGCATCCACCTGGGTCTTTACCCCAGAGCCTACTCCTGAAGGTTGTCACCTATAATCCTTCCTTCTAACCAAGTATTGCATTTAGAGGAGAATGAAGTGGTGGCGATAGGACAGATGCCACACTGTGTCTTCAAGGCATCCTAGTCATTACACTGCTTATTCAGGATGTATGGGGAGCTCAGTTCAGTTCTCTTCTCTGCCGTGGGCAAATCTGCATCAATCAATGATTCTATAATGGGGCACTTACAATCCCCTTGTTGAAACAGTGTCACTGTACAGATAATAAATCAAGACTTACAGGGCTGAAGGAGAAAGTGTAAAAGTGAGACTGATTTTGTAACTATTTATGTGGGTACTCACCTTGAGAGGAGACCAATCTTTTCTTGCCTGATCCCAGGACAGTTTAACATAACAATGACTGTGTAATATGCCTAATTATGAAAAAGACAGGCCATTGAAGAAGGTTGATATCAGAAAACTTCTATTTATTTGGCCTTAGCTTCCGTGCTTTGTCTGTGGTTTGGATAATACCGAATGTAAATATGTAACTTTCATGGCAAATTTGGTATCGCATTGCATGGAACGAGATAATCCATGGCAATGACTTCCTGACAGAATCAGTTTCCAGCCGACACATAGCTATTTTTTCTGAATAGTTATATCTAGGACAAGTTTCATTAAATGAACCAAAAATAAAATTGTTACATTAGTATTCACAACAATGTTTTCTGTCAAGATCAAAGAAATGTTACAATTACTACGCTGTTATTCACTCCTCTGAACTCTCTTTCTTTAGACTTACATTCTTCTCCATCCTACCCAGACCAATTTTGTTTCTCTTTTATTCATTAGTAAACTGAGGTTACTGGCAATAATAATTTTCTTACAAATAAAAAAAACCAAAAAAAACCCCAAGAACTTCCAGCTGTCCAAAACTTGTTTGTCTTCTCCCCTACACTTTCATTTCTTAACCTTTAAAATCTGCATTTCAAAATGAGAAGTGTGATGCTTCTTCACTGCATTTGGGATTACTACAATACAAATTAAGGAGTATTATGTAGTGTTTATGCCTAGTACTTCTGCATATAAAATGTGCTTGCATATAAACTACACTTGCTCTTTACACAGCACCCATACCTAGTGCTGCAGCCTCTGTGGGGAGCAGGGACATGGACATGCTGCACTCCACCACATCTCTAGCACTGCACTACTGCTGCCAGCCCTTATCGGGACCCCCCCACACCTCTGCCTCGCCTTGGTGGGGTCCTGGTTTTCAGAGCAAGACATGGTGGGCATGAGGGGTGGGGACCTGGCATGGTGGCAGAAAGGGATGGCAGAGTCAAATGCCTATGGATCCTGTGGATTTTGTGGTGGCAGCTGGCTGGCTGGATATAGGAAGCTGTGAAAGACTATCCTTTGCAAATCTTGCCCAGAGGGGTTGTGCAGTTCTTCATCTGTGGAGATATTCAAAACTCAGTTGGACATGGTCCTGGGCAACCTGCTGTACCTTACCTTGCTTGAGCAGAGGGGTTGGACTAGGTGCTCTGGAGAGGTTTCTTCCAGCCTAAACCTGTGAGTCTGTGATTCTGTGAATAAACAGCGTTGTCTGTCTTTGTTATAGAAATGTGTTTTCTATCATATTGAAACCTGTTGGACATATAGCAAGCAGTGTAGGTAGGAAGACAGAATGGCTCAGCTGTGCATGTTAACTTGTCATAGACACATAGAATCATAGAATAGTTTGGGTTGGAAGGGACATTTAAAGGTCATCTCGTCCAACCCACCTTGCAATGAGCAGGGACATCTTCAGATAGATCAGGTTGTGTGGAGCCCCGTCCAACTTAACCTTGAACGTTACCAGGGGTTGGACATCTACCACCTCTTTAGGCAACCTGTTCCGGTGTTTCACCACCTTCATCATAAGAAAATTCTTCCTTATATCTAGTCTAAATCTACTCTCTTTTAGTTTAAAACCATCACTCCTTGCCCTACCACAACAGACCCTACTAAAAAGTTTGACCCCATCTTTCTTCTAAGCCCCCTTTAAGTACTGGAAGGCTGCAATAAGGTCTCCCTTGAGCCTTCCCCAGGCTGAGCAACCCCAACTCTCAGGCTGTCTTCGTAGGAGAGGTGCTCCAGGCCTCTAGTAATCTTCATGGCCCTCCTATGGACTCGCTCCAACAGGTCTTTCCTGTGCTGAGGGCTCCAGAGCTGCACACAGTACTCATTTGATTCACAAAGCTTTAATAAGTGAAAATTCCCAAGTGTTCAGCTCATTAGAACTGGTTCATCAGTATCCTAGAAAGGCCTCTAAGTGTAGGGCAGCTTGGTTCTTTCTTCTGTTGGGCACACTAACAAAAGACTGGGAATATTGATTTTGTAGGTCTTTTTGAGACATCGCTTTGTTCCTCCCCTGTGGAGCTTCATTGCCTCCATCACGCCAATATCCTGCAATATTATCTCCAGCTGAATAGAACTCTTTTGTGTTTGGAGTAGGGTGAGCCGCACAGTCTGTTAATCCAATATTAGGTACTGGACTGAAAAAATGATGTGTAAAATTTTAAAAAATAATTGAGCTTAAAATGAGGAAACAATACAATTGGTTACAAAGCCACTAATGAATATTTTCATTCATTTTTATTCTTGTGCTGATGTTAGCAGGACAATAAAAAAGGAACCTAAACACATTTCTGTGTCATCATGAATTAGAGCAATCAGTGTATTCCTAGACAAGTTGCCAGCCCTCATCATTAGGGGCTTCTCTGATGCTCATTCCACAATGGATTTTAAAATTTTATCAGCTGTGTGAGCCATCTTTGTCAGGCAGGAAGGACCTTAACAATGTCTTTATTTATTAACTGGACATCGTATGAAATTAACATGACACTTCAAGTCTGTTGTGAATGTCTGTGTGTCCGTAGACTCTTTCAAACATGCTGAGTCTTGACATCTGACAGAAACTTTCAGTTATCTGTGTTGCTTAAAATTGTACAGAATGGTTCCCCATGCCCCCCAAAATAGACCTGCTATAACCAGAATGCCCTCTCACACATAAAAATCTCTGTGCTTTATGTAACATCTATGCAATATTTCAAGTCAGTCATAAGAAACATTGACTTTGAGAACAAATTGAGTAAAAATCTTACATATTTTAAAGTGCTATTGTGAGAAGTTTTGAGGTATGAGAACTGTACAGTTTTTGACTGATCTGGATGTTCTTCAAACTTCAGAAGTGATAAAAATTGGTGATAAAGGAATTTTTTTTGGACAGGATATTTCAATGATGTCTTCATAAGTGATTTCTTCTGCCTTATGATTAACTGTGGTGCTGGATGAAACTTTTCTACACAGTATTCTTTTCTTTCTGTCTTGTCAGTTTTAGTTCCAATATAATTTTAAGAGACAGCTTTTGAATCTTTAGACTTTTCACCTAATTGCAAAGCCATTACTAGCTTAATATGGCAAAAGCTGAGCCTGTCAGTACATAGATTTCTTTTAGTTTAATTGCTGTCCATCCACCTTAACTTCTTTCTAAGCTACTTTTAAACTTAGGTAACATTCTTAATGAGATTTCCAATAAACTAAAATGTCATTCCCAGAAACTGTGATACTTTCCAAATGTTTCGGAATCATACACATTTTTTTAAGGTGACTCTGATGCCAAATGAGAAGCAAAAGAGTAGGTATCTTTTAAATAATGTCATAATAAGTTGTCGTCTTGCCTCTTTCAGGAAGATCTGGTGAGAATAATTTTGACAAAACATTTTTCATCAGAAAATGTTGACTCGGTGAAACTAAAGCTTTTCACAGAAATGTATATCTTTTCAATGAAAGTTTCATAATGAAGATTTTTTTTTCAGGTCCAGGATAGAATTTGTAATCATAACCTTACAAATCAAGATACACTTGCCTTTTTTGTCAGAACAAGTTAGGAGACTTAGGTTTAAATCTCTTACACTGAACTCCAGCAGGTAGCTAAGCCTGGGCCTAGCACTTTAAAAGAGACTGTCCTCAGTGCTTGAATGCTGTTTTCTGGGGTAAACCTCTCTCAGTATCCCTTAATATCTCTTGAGAATGTTTTAAATATCTTAGTTTTTCCCCTAGATGGAGGTAAAACAAATAGAAAATGACAACTAAGTTTACTAAGATAACATTCTTTTGTTTTCAGGACCATCTACTTGTCAGAGTGCAAAATAATGTGCTGTTTGGATGTATTCATATAGGAAGACTCATGTCGTATCTTTGAAGCTCTACTTCTAGCCTCAGGTCACAGCTCTGTGTTGATTCATAACACGTAATTTTTCATTTAAATGGAATTATCTCTATGGATACAGGTAGAAAGCTTGAGCATTTCTGTTCATGAGCTTTCACAAATAAAAGAACCCCTTTAACTTTAACACTAAAAAATTATTTGTGTGTGTCATTTGAATAGACAATTTTATGCACATTTTATATAGCAATAAAAGTTCTCTGCTTACAATACTATGCTAGTTCCCTCTTGGGTAGATTTTAGTTTCTAACATTCCATGTCACAAAATAAAAGAATTTAGATCAGTCAACAAACTAACCAAATAGTTGACTAAAAGTCCTCAAGTAGGTTCTAAATAATGAGGAGTGTTAACATTGCTGATAGGTACTACTACAACAGTGGACTAAGAACACAAGCTACACAGTATCATTTTTTCTAAATGAATCTGAGACACTCAAAATTGTCTGCGGTGACTAGAGCTGTCAAGTGGGCAACTGTACATATAAAAATGTCAGGAGATACACAATTTGAATGTAATGTTTGTGAAACAGCTTGGCTGTTGGGAACAAATTACTAAAAATTAGCTATTTAGAATGAAATTAACTTTAAGAACATACTAAGTGAAAGCCAAATTATTTATATTTTTTTACAATTTAAAAAAGGTATAATAATAGATAGTCCTACTGAACAAACTTCTTTTGATATATCTAAATAAGGGGAGTATTTATTTAGAAAATTCAAAAAAAGTAAGTATAAGTTGCCTTTTAAACTGGACTAGTCATTACGTAGAGCAAAGTGCTCTTTACTTTTCATATACCAAAATAAGTAGAGCTTCTTGACAATCAGCTTTTTAATACATTATGGCTGAATGGGAACTGACTAGCAGTAATTGAGGTCTGTACATTCTGAAGCCTGGGTTACTGAAATATGGAAAAAGGTGGTTCAGTGTAGAACTGTAACCTTATTAATTACTACTTAGCAGCCATCCATTCCAGGATAACTGAATTGCAGCAGGCAAATCCTTGTTTAGCCTGCTGCCAGTTTTCACTGAAGGTTTAGAGTTCTTCATCTGCACATGACCTGAATTGCCTTACTTTGGACAAGTATCTATCTTCTGCCTGTGCCCTGCTGAAATCCATGATCTGACACAGTCACGTCAGGGATCACAATGCTCTCACAGTGTATGAAATGTGCATTACCAGAAGAGCTGTTACAAAGTGTAATCGTGTCCACATTCTTTCTAAAACCCATTGCCACAATGTAGAAGGGTAAGTTGTTAGTTCTGACCTTTAGATAATAAATAAAGGATTATGGCCATTCATTCATGAAACCTGAGGTAACTTATATCCTAAACCTTTCTCCAGAGAAGCATCTTCAAATTCACCTTTCTTGCTTCCCTAGAAAATGGGTGACTATTACTGCACAGAGAACATTTTAAACTGGATGGTAACTCTGTGACTAAACAAGGTATTCTGCAGCAAAGAGCAGGTTTAGGTCACTTCACTGTCATGTCAGAGTTCTCCCTCTCTCTCTCTCTCTCCCCCTCTCTCTCTCTCTCTCTCCCCTTCCTTCCTTCCTTCCTTCTCTCTCTTCCCTCCTTCTCTCTTCTCTTCTCTTTCTCTTTCTCTTCTCTTCTCTTCTCTTCTCTTCTCTTCTCTTCTTCCCTTCCCTTCCCTTCCCTTCCCTTCCCTTCCCTTCCCTTCCCTTCCCTT
>JAVJGI010000060.1:89151639-89203989 GCA_035590275.1 Ibycter americanus
TGGGCTGTAACAAGGCTTTTACCCTCAGTCAGCTTCTACTGTCCATGCTGTGACTCTTTCCTCCAGAGGCCAGACCATGCTACTCTTCCTCTGTCCAGCCCCTTTCCCACCATCCTCAGTGCTATTTAACTACTCAGCGGGAACAAGCTACAGCTGCACATCATCCATGTCAATCAGCTCATTGCCTTCGAGGCAAGGCCACAGCTGCATATTATCAATGCTAACCAACCTACTGCCTTCATTCCTCTACATACAAGTTTTGTGATAAACTTAACATCTGAGGCAACAAATCAAATGCATACTTACAGTGCCCAAAATGGCGCAGCATCAAGGCTGTTATGTAAGTGCTGCTACATTCAAAATGGACGGTATTGTAAGCTGCTGGATGTCTTAGATAATATTTGCTACGTAAAGGAAAACACTGTTTAAACACTACTTTCCTGTGAAGAAAAGCAGTGCTGTGTTAAAAAGATGTCTGAATTCCATATTTGCTATGAACAGATGTTAACAGGAACAGTCATCATATTAAGCTGCATTAATTAAATATTGACAGAACAACCTTAGTAGATGAATTTATTAAAGCAGCGTGGGGTCTGATTAGCAATTAGTAAATTGATGTATTCATGATTATTTGCATGTGACAGCAAACAATCAGACTGTAGAGAGAATGTTTCCCACATTATAATTCGTGTTATCCTTTCCTACCATTTGAACCAGGAAATTTCCCACTGGATTAGCAAACTGAGTTAATGACTCCCTTAAATTGGTCAAAAGTTAGTGTTAATTCTTACAATGTTCTGTTACCACTGATTCTGTCAACAGCTTTCCTGACAAACCAAAAACCTCAATTTACAATGCTGTTAGAGGTAATGGCCACAAAAGGATATGTTGGGAAGAACTGAAAAAAACATTTTGGAGAGTTATTTTCCCTCTACAAAGTAGTAGATAAGTTAGTCAAAGCAAAAAAAATCATCGTTTATTACAGGAAGATATTGTTCTCTTATTCTAAGAAAATAAGTGCATCCATGCAGTTTTCTTTCTTTTTAATAACTTTAACCTTTCACCAGAAGTTTGAGACGTTTCTGAATGATGCTAGCTGTGATTCTAATCCAAATAATTGGATACTAGCTGTTTCATTGATTTAAAGAAGGTAGGTAGTCTTAACATATTGTTTCTTTGAAATAAACTGTTTCTTTCATTTAGAATGTCTCTGGAAGGTGAATAATTACCTACTCTTCATTTAAATTTATTTTCATGACTTCTAAATGTAATAGATCGAATTATTACAATTAGGTCATAGAAAAGTACAGTATAAGCCTGTGATTATATTGTTAAGCAAAACTTTAAAATATCCTTCTTTATTGCTGTATTCATGGATATGCGCAGTTACGCTCACATTTTTGTTATCTTCCACAAGTGCCTGTTCAATGGCCAGTAAAGCGGCCAACGCCTGCTGGCGATGTGCACCCAAAGCGCCGGTCCACAGTCTGGTGCTGTCTGCTACAGCTCTTCCTAAGGCGGCTGATAAAGTGGAAAGAAAGTTTGATGTGATATAGTCCTAACCTATGGCTGGTTGCAAAGTGTGAAGAGTAGAACTTATAGAGGTAAAACACATCCCTCTTCACAGTGCACTGTTCCCAGTTCCCAAAAGCAGCATTTATTTAACTGAATACTCTGGTCTATAATGATACTTTTGTAGGACTCTGGATCCAAGAATCTATATGGTTGTAAGTTGGCTTCTAGGAAAAGGCACAAGGCACAAGGGTCAGTAGTTTGAAGTAGTTGTTGCTGAAGCCCCTGCAGCTACACTGTTATGAAGTTCAAGAGTTTACTTCTGATCAGTCTGGATTTATTCTGGTCCCCTATACTGAATGTCCCCACAATGCACATGGCTCAAATGTATCCAAAGGACCAATGAATGCTTGACCCCTGTATTCCCCTTAGGTGCTGTCATGGTTTAACCCCAGCCAGCAACTAAGCACCACACAGCCATTCGTTCACTCCCCGCCCCGGCCCCTGGTGGGATGGGGGAGAGAATCGGAATGGTAACTGAGAAAACTCGTGAGTTAAGATAGAGACAGTCTAATAGGTAAAAAAAAAGTCATGCACAGAAGCAAAGCAAAATTAGGGATTTCATTCACCACTTCCCTTCGGCAGGCAGGTGTTCAGCCACCTCCAGGAAAGCAGCGCTCCAACATGTGTAACACTTCCTTGGGAAGAAAAATGCCATAACTTTGAACGTCCCTCTTCCTTCTTCTGCCACCACCTTTATATGCTGAGCATGACGCCTTGTGGTCTGGGCTACCCCTTTGGTCGGTTGGGGCCAGCTGTCCCGGCCGTGTCCCCTCCCAACTTCTTGTGCCCCTCCAGCCCACTCGCTGGTGGGGTGGGGTGAGGGGCAGAAAAGGTCTTGGCTCTGTGCAAGCGCTGCTCAGCAGCAACGAAAACATCTCTGTGTTATCATTAACACTGTTTTCAGCACAAATTTAGAACAGGCCCATACTAGCTACTATACATATATATATACACACTATATATATATATGTATATATATATAAATTTAACTCTATCCCAGCCAAAACCAGCACAGTGCTAAAGAGATTTTTTGTGTCTACCCAGAGAAAAACTTCTTGTTTAGTTTCTACTTTGCTTAGCTTTTTGAATGGCAGAGCTATACAGAGACTTGTCTAAAGTTGAACTTAAGGTAGCTTTTTTTTTTCTGTAAGTCTTTGTGGCAGAGTCTTTGTTATGTCAGAGTCAAACATCTCATTTCCATCTCTGTCCGAAATGATCTTCTAAAAGTTCTTTCTTAATCTGTGATATTATATTAATACCTTTAACTAGCCACAAAAGAACTATGAAGGCCACAGGCATATTAATGTCAGCAAAATTTCAAGGGGTGGAGCTCTTAGTCTTCATGATTAAAGGCTACCATGTCTTTATCCCTGTACAAGTTTTGAAGTCCCCTAGACTAATGAGTATTATATGAAATAATAAAAAAATTTTTGCTTCAGCCTGGGTTTGCTCTTTAATAATTGTGTGAAGGCTGGAATTCTTTGTGTCTCCGTGAGATTGAAGCAGTGAGCAAAATTAAGGTAAATTTGGGACTCAGCACCAGTAAATATAATGTGTAACTTTAGTAGTTCTGAGTTGTAGTGTAAACATAATGTAAGTCTACACAGGTAACTTCAGTAGTTCTTGAGTTGTAGTGTAAACATATGTAAGTCTACACTGGATTAATTATTATACTCTAGAGGGAACATTATCTCACAGGTGCATACCAAAATATCAGGTAAGAGGTGACATGGTTTAATTTTAAATTAGAATTTTTTCGAAAGCATAGAATACGTAGGCTTTTTCTTAGGGGACAGTCTAACACCAGTGACTGCTGCAATAAGTAAGTAACAAAAATCAAGTGATCCAGTGAATCCAGTGAGAGGCAGAAGTTAAAAGGGTTGATATAATCTGGAAATGCAGATTTACTGAACCAAATACAAGCATAATAGATTATTTTTTGTGTAATCAAACACAGAGGTGATAAAACCCAAGATGTGAAAGTTCAAGAAGCTCAGATAAGAATCAGTATTGTTTTAACTACGAAGACGGGAACTTCTGAAATAATTTCTTGACAACTATGATTAAATCAATGTTAACAGCAAGCAGACTTATTCCCTAAAAGATATTGTGTTACTTTGCTACTGTCAGACATGCTTTCTTCCATTATACACCTTTTTTTTGGTACAAAACAGTCTATGAACAGCCTGAGATAAATGTCTGCTGCAGGTGCATGAGCCATCTGTGATGCCCTCATCTCATTCAAGAGCAATAGCTATTACTAAGTTCCACAGCCTATGAAATGTGTAATATAAAAGGGCCACTACTGCTGGAGTAGCTTCTAGGAATTTAGCAACTGATATATTAAATATCCTGTTGGAATAAATTAAAAACACTTCAGGAAAACTGTAGAAAAAAATGAAAACCAAGATTTTAAAAAAGTAGAAATCTGAAGGTGAAATAGTAATATCTAGCTAGAAGTGCTTTTCAGCACGTAAAAGTAGCTACTGATGTTTACTGGGGGTATCACTACATTTGCACAGTTGTGCATTGCAGTCTGGCATTTTATGACATCAAAATTCATTATGTGAAAGAAGATTTCTATTACTGTCATAATTGCGGTGATATGGTAATTGCCACATTGACAGTATCTTAGACATAATCAATACACAAAAGAATTATCTGTTTTTATTATTTCTGCCAGTAAAATAGTGGCCGTCTAAAATGACAGTGCAAGCTGGCAGTAGGGCAGCTCAAACGTAAAATCTGAACATCTATTTTTGTAAATGAAATGTAGCAGAGTCCTAAATATGGTAGGCAATGTGTCAAAATCTGCAAAAGTCAGATGTTGCACAATGCAAAACTGGTATCTTTTGAAATGATTATTAATTCCAGTGTATGCAATCAAATAGAAATGGCAAGTTGCTCTCAGAGTAAATTCACCAGAGGAATGTATGGAGGTCAGGAAACACTCAAGCTGCCAAGAAATCTTTCCCTCCTCCAAATTCTATAGAACAAGCAAATATAGCTATTCATGTTTGAATAACAAGGTTATATGCACATTTATGCTCTGAAGTTACTGACTGCCCAGTATTAAATTTAATTTTAAATAGAAAGATTGTAAATCTATTTATGCATTCTTGCATAAATATTATTGAATAATATCTTTTAAAAAATAGAAAAGAATATCTCCACTCTTGCTCATTCACCAAACAATGATTTTGATGGAAATTGTTGTTTGTAATTAGCTTAGTGCTCCACCTTTTCTTTAAACCACTGCTCCCAGTGCAGCAATCATGACTCAGCTAATGACTGATTTCAGGTGTACTGAAGTACAAACTGAAGAATTTGAGCAAAACCAGTGGAGATTACTGACTCTATTATTTTTTTTTTTTTAATACACAGATATTTTACTTTATAAAGTGGAGAGGTGTTTCAAACTCAGTGTTTCTTTCGCTTATTAATGAAATCTATACAGCATTATCTGAAGGTGTTCATCAGTTTGAAAATTCAGCATTAATTATCCAGACATCAGGCAATAATTTCAAAACTCTTATATCAAACTTTTCCAGATTTCTTGATTAAAAGATGTTCAGCTTCAATAGTTGTTGTTCAACATGTTCTTAATTACTGTCCTAATGCAAACTAATCCAAAGTTTTTATGATATGTACATATACATATATATGGATAATCTCTCTTTTCCTCAGTTACAGAACAGAAATATTTATTGAGTTATATTATTATAATTTGTCCTATTTCTATCTGTTAATCAATCATTGTTAATGATTTATTAAAAATTTTAACTATTCTCTCAAACTCTGCTGGCCATACATTTGTCTATGTATTTACTTATGAGCTTTCTGCAATTTTTAGCTTAGTTTATGCCAAGTATTATGAGTTCTTTCTTCCCTGAATTTTTTAGTGTTGCTTTCTCTTTACCTTTTAGGCAAAGGTGTTTTTTAACAGAAACTGAGGCTTTTGGGGAATCTAGTAAAATCTGTTTAAGCAGCTCCCAAATATTGGTTGCATTGTGGCGTTTATCTTCTCTCTCAGTGCAACTGGCTTATAGTTGTTTTCCACTTTGTGAAACTGCCACACCTACAGTATAAAACAGGCATGTATTACTTTTTGGGATTTCAGTCTTTTTGCAAATATAGACAAGTTACAATGACTTGGAACTAATCAATGACTACCTTCCAGTTTTGTGACCTGCTCTCCTCTATTTCTTGGGATGAAGTTTGAGGTAAAATTCAAGTCACAGAGTATGTAGATTCTTGATTCTCCTTAAATGTAGCAATTTTTTCATGTAAGTATTTACAAATTGCAAAAAAACCCAGCTTTGTACCAGTAACCCAGGCTTTTAGCACAAACTGAAGTCCCTCATGGTTTTCTTCTGTATGTTATCAAGAGTGCTTAATGAGCGTGTCACGTTCCTAATGGGATCTTGTGGTCCTCAGCAAATACTTTCTTCAGTACAGCTTGTTTTATCCATTAGGATACCAATCCGTAAGTATTCAAGAATATTTGGAACTGAGTTTTCAATGAGGTGGCGATAAAGTCTTCCATTTCTTTTGTTTCTCATTTTGCCTGTATAAGATTTCCTAGGCAGGTTGTGATTTGTGATTTTGACATTCTAATTATGTGATTCTACCCACTAGGTTTCAGTGATAAGACTGAACTTATGCCCATAAATGAGAAATGTATAAGCTCAGCTTCTACCTGTTTAGAAGGCAGTCTCTTGGCAGACATATATAGGAAATTAAATACTGTATTCTTTTCATGTATAATAGTGATTTAGTGAATTTTCTTCTTGACATCTTGATTCAGTGCTAAATGAGTGTTTATTTTTTTCTCTTTCTCCTTTTTTTCTGCTAGTTTAATGCTGTGTTGACTCAATCAGCTAGTTGGTCAGCTAGAGGGTTTTTCCCCCCTTCACTGCAATAAAGCTTATTCAAAACTATATGCCACTCAAATAAAACATGGCCCATTTACCAAAGCTTTCTATCTTATTGTATTCACTGATAGACATTTGCTACCCAGGACAGTGTATTTCCAAGTGAAGAGGAAGACTCATTTGTTCATTTCAAATTAAACTTGATTTCTTGTGCTTGCTTCTATAGAGAAAAGAAGTTCTTACTGCATTCTCACATGTTCCGTTACAGTATTATAAAGAGCTAAAGATAAGATGTAGCTTGTTTACAGAAAAAGCAGAACATTTTGAAGGTTTCCATGTTCAGCTCCAGATTTTGAATAACAGAAATGTAAGATGAATTTATTCTCTGCTTCCTTGATCACAATTTCAGTTTAGAGCAGAGTTGCCAGCAAAGATGGAGACATTTATTTTCTATTCTATTATCACTTTTGTTCAGAAGCAATCTCAGTGATTGTCATTCCTTAGTCTGTAACTACCATGAACATTGTTGTTTACATGTAGAGGTTGGATGTGAATCAATATAATCACCCTAGTCATTACTGCAATCCAGGGTACATTCTTCTCAAGCCATTACTTTTTACCTTTGGATCAATATCAAGTTCTACAGGACTAAGTCCAGGAAGCTGCATGACCCGCCCATACTGATGTGCGGGAGCATGACTTTGAGTCTTAAAAGACATACCTCTATAGACCTTTCCAAGTGATATGTAACTTTGAACAATTATGATGCTTCAGTGAAATACTTCTACTTAAGAGGAAGAGATCTGTTGTCACTTCCTGTTCTGTTTATGCTATATTTATTTCTCATATCTCAAAACCGAGTGACACAGAGATTTCGTGCTGTGACTGTATGGGCTTTTTCACACACTTTTTCCCTATTTTTCCCTCCTTTTATCCTCCCCAACCCTCCCTGGGCTTTACTGCCATATCTCCTTGGAAGACAGAGAACTGAAACATCAGTTCAGGCTCTCTTTGTAGGTAAAGCCCCTTGATAATCTTTGATATCAAAAGATAAAATCTTAGGTCCAACCGGCAAATGAACTCAGGCACCTTATTTCAAACTGCTATCTGAAAACTCTGTTCCAGATTCCAAGGCAGAATGTGACTAAAATTTCGTAGGCATTGCACATTTTTTACTTTAAGTTTCTGTACACATTCAAAATTACAACTTTCTCGCATCCAGAACTAACCTAATCTTGAATACCCTGAGGAGCCCTGCATTCAGTTGATGCCCAGGAAACAAACTAAATCCTTCCTCAGTCCCCAAAAAGGCTTTTTACACATAGAATACTGTGCAAACACCTAAAACACCAAATGCAATAGATCTTTCCTCTAAAACCGTAAATACAGGAATTGTTTTATTCTAGGTGACACCCCCTTATATGGAAAGGTCTGTTCGTCAGAGCATTCATGGGTGTGAGGCCCAGAGTCAGTTGCTTCCTGTTCCTGAAGGAGACTTATTTCTCACTGGTCAGAAAGGAGTCCTTTCCAGAAAAAAATACAGGCTTTTCCTGAAAGATGAATATTGTTCATTCTGTCAACTCTCTGCCATCAAACAGGAGGACAAAAAACCATTGGCAAACACACCAATTCAAGAAGTGCTTTAGGGTGCTGTGATAGTCGGGTGGCTGAAGATGTGGGAAATCCACTTCAGAGACCAAATTTAAGAATTTCCATTCCTAATTATCTTTATTTAGTTAACTTTATTTAGCAGCATCTTGAGTGTGCTGATTTCAGATTTCTCTCAGCTTAGGCTGTTGATCCCTTGAGATAACATTCTAATTTAACTTTCCATGCAAACTATGGTGAATGTGAGGAAATAACATAAGGTTTTGGATCTCATTAAAGTGTTACATTGCCCACACCTTCTGTCAAATCTGACACTTAGAAGTCAGCAGCATTATTAATTGTGATTTGAAGGCCTCTCAGATTGTAAAAAAGCCTAAGTATATGCCAAGTTGAATGAAAGGGTCTTAGGTTTGAAGAAAACTCAAATGAAAATAGAATTACATTGTTCCGAAAGACCTGGGTTTGAGTTCCATTATTTTCTTTACTTGATTTCCGTTGTACCATTTAAGCTGTTTAAGCCAACACATTACTTTATTTACAATGCATCACTACAATATTTATCATTCTAATCAAATCTGCAGCTGGTTTTCTTAACTGGAGATTCAGTACTGGCTCCTTCATAAACAACACTGAATCTTCCTAAATTTAAATATAGTGCTCAAGACAATATGCTCATCAAAAAAAAAAAAAAAAAAAAAAAAAAAAACGTTCTGTTTCCATTTGAAGGGATGTGTTTGCTGCATGTTAATGTTGAGTTCTGAAATGTTTTTCCTTGAAATATCATATAGACTGTATTTTGCTAGAAAATATGTCATAATGTTTTCTGATATTTTCAGATGAGCTAAAGTGTGTATCTGTTCTTAATCTATTCCCTCTGCTGAGGCAATGTACATCCTCAGCAGCATATTTAACCAAATGGATTTTTTTCCTTAGCAGATCAAACTGAGTTCTGCTGCAGGCACAGAACTTCCTATTTAAATGACAAATGTCTCTGCTTGCAGATTTGAAAACTCACTTATTGACTCTTTCATCTTGTGTAAACAAATAATCAGACCATCACCACTATGGCAAGGAAAGTAGAAGAATAAAAGGGAAAAGGAATTTTTGGGAGTACTGCCAAATACTGCATTACTTGGAATGAAAAACGACTTGTTTGCTGTTAATGTTGCCATTATACACAGATAGTAGACAGCAATGCTGAGAAAGAACAAAGAAAAATCTACAAAGACTCTGTAATATGAAAGATTTCTTCACACTTAGAAAGCAGTGAGGTTTTCTTCTTTTTTTCAAATGACAGCAGAGAAGTCCTGATTTTTAAGAACATATTTTAGGCTTTTTTCACAATTAAATTCTAAGACCTGTTTATTTAATAAATATTAATTTAAATTAGTTTTAAATTTCAATGAAGTTTAATCTGCAAGTGTCCAAAGAGTTTAAATATAATATTGTTTAGTTATCCTTGGAAAAGTCTAAAGTTAACTTGTTTCTAAATGATTCTTTTTTTTTTTTTTTGATAAAGCATATATACAGAAACATATACATATATATAAAGGTAATGGATGTGAGACATGCCTTACGTTTTGTTGCTCTTGTTATTTTATTTGGCTTTCATAGTGAATTGTTATGAGGGAAATGAAAAATCAAGGGGATCTAACGAAAATGATGTCTGAGTTTTCTGTTTTCAAATAAGGGTGCTTTGAAAAGTGTTACTGCTGACCAACCTTTACAGGGTAAATAAAAGCAGTGGAATTGCTCAAGAAATAAGGTGCTAATCAGCGTATGTAAAAGTATTCTTGGAGTGAGGTATGTCCATAATGAAGAAAACATATGCTGCAGGTTTTAGGCCTAATTTGCAACTGCTATTGTTACAAAAATCACCTGCCTATACTGAAGAAAAAGCATTTCTGTGTTAGATTCATGGAACTGTATTGGTAAATATTGGCTGGGGACCTGGACAAGTAAGATGCTTCTTCTCAGAGCAGGGTTTGTTCTTTTCTTACAAATGTTTTATGGCTCCCCTAAATTATAAAAAAGAATCTTTGTGAAAGCAGATGGAAGTTACATGTTAAGCCAAAGTCTCTGAGATCCAGATTCAGTGAAATTGCTGTGCTTTAAATTCAGCTACTCCAGCTGTAATCAGAGTTGCTCAAAACAGTAGACACACTTGTGTAATTTGCAGTTACAGATGAACTTTGCTTCTAAGATTAAAATTTGTATTCTTTAGAATTAATATTTACATTTACAAATGTAAAGTCTTACAAACATGAGTCTTCTTTCACAACTAAACTGTATTGCAATGGAGAGATGTAGGATAATAGAATGGATGTTTGCCATAAAATAACTAAATTTTAGGGAATATAAGTCATTGCTAGGAAGTACTTTATTTAGAATGAAGAGGAAAACAAATCTGAAGAAAGTAAACAATATCTATGTAAATAACAAGTTTGCAAGCTAGGAGGTGACAATTTGTTAGTCTTAAATACTATTGGTACCTGAGATTAATTTTTCATTTCTGTGTATGGATCACTTAGGCTAAGCCACCTGCATTTTTAAACATTATAAAAAATACCCCAAACTCATACTGGAGGAAAGTAATATCAAACACATTGTTAACTCATTGCAAAAAATTCACAGCAACATGAACAATTAACATTTCTGGATCCATATGGAGGATGAAAATGTATGTGCATACAAGACCTGCAAGCATGTATCCACAGTGGTTAAATGAATACTGTCAGAATATTCTGTGTTACCTTTTTTGAGTATCTTCATATAAATGCAGAAAATTTGAGTTTGACTTCATCACTAGATACGTATACTAATTACAGTAAATGTTGGAATAATCTTAGACATTTGTGACAGGGACATTATACTTCTAGTTGAAAAAAAGCTTTGCCTATTCCCCCAATAACTTTTCTGTTCATTAAAGAAACCTCTTAAATCCTCAACATTAATTATCTTTTCCATTTTCTTTCCTAAGACTAACAGTGATTTTTCTGCCTATTTACAAATCTATTAGTATTCTTACTGGAAGTTTGTGTGGACTGATACAGGGACTAAAATGAGAAGAAAATAGTGAAAATTTATTTATTTATTTATTGTAATAAAAAAAAAAAAAGTAACATCATAACAAATAAAATTCACTGAATAAAGTCATACTGTGCCTTTAAAAGGTCTCAGATAATATTGTACTTGCCTCTTCAGAATCAACAGGGATTTTTTTCCCTCTTTCAGTGAGAGAAGAATAAGTTAATTCAAAGGAAAAGCAAATAAAATGAATTAATCATAAAATATAACCCAAGGGGCAACTTTTTCTACTAGATGTACTGATATAACATCAACGTTATCTCATGGTCTTCTTTCTTTACACCATTATTCACCTTGGAATAGTGTGGAATAACATCATAGAATGGTTTAGGTAGTAAGTAACCTTAAAGATCACATAGTTCCAATCCCCCTGCCATGGGCAGGGACACCTTCCACTAGACCAGGTTGCTCAAAGCCCCATCCAGCCTGGCCTTGAACACTTCCAGGGATGGGGCAGCCACAGCTTCTCTGGGCAACCTGTGCCAGTGTCTCACCACCCCCACAGTAAAGAAGTTCTTCTTCATATCTAATCTAAATCTACCCTCTTTCAGTTTAAAGCCATTATCCCATGTTCTATCACTACATGCCCCTGTAAATTATCCCTCTCCAACTTTCTTGTAGGCCCCCTTTAGGTACTGGAAGGCTGCTAGAAGGTCTTCCTATAGCCTTCTCTTCTCCAGGCTGGACAACTCCAACTCTCTCAGCCTGTCTTCATAGGAGAGGTCTTCCAGCTCTCTGATCATCTTTGTGGCTCTCCTCTGGACTTGCTTCAACAGGACCATATTCTTCTTATATTGAGGGCCCCAGAGCTGAACACAGCACTCCAGCTGGGGTCTCATGAGAGCTGAGTAGAGGGGGAGAATCACCTCCCTTGACCTGCTAGTCACACTTCTTTTGATGCAGCCCAGGATACGGTTGGCTTTCTGGGCTGCAAGCGCACATTGCTGGGTCATGTTGAGCTTCTCATCAGCCAACACCCCCAAGTCTTTCTCCTCAGCCCATATTTAGCCCATAAGACCTGTTACAGCAATATAGGTCAATTGGCTGAAATGGGAATGATCTACCATGCTAGCATAAATTAGATCTGGGATATAGTCTTTGTTTTCAGTCTTCTATAGATGGTTCTTACAAGACTAGAGAGGCTAGAAAGAATGTTATTTTGGTGTGTTTTGTCTCTGCAGAAAGCCACAGTTAAACTAACCCATTTTTACACACAGTCATCCACAGTCATTATTATCATATCAGGGAGACACCACCTCAGTTTAAAATTCATGATCTGTTTATAAAACTGTTAGCTTGCTTTTTGTATACGTTGGGTGAAGAAGCTAATCAAAATCTCACAGCTTTTGCTATCGCTCAAGGACTCCTGGACAGAAAGTAATCTGTAGCTTGGGAATCTTGCAAACCAAAAGTTGGACAGTTTACATAATGATTGACAGCTCAGGAGTCTTATTTTGCTAAGGCTGGAACCTACCTCCCTCTGCTACAGCTGAGTCACATGGGAGATTATATATCATGGGCCGAATCTTCAGTTTATTCAGGCAACCAGCCCATTACTGTGGAAGTTCAAAAAAGTAAAAACATCAACTAACTTCAGCAGGCATTTCACTTCAAGAGGACCTTCAACATCATGTGCCTCTAATGACTGTGAGTACATTTTAATCAGGAAAGTTCTCCCAATAAATCTCAACTAGATGTCTTGTATGATTGAGGATTATTCATGCAAGCATCTACAAGGCTCCAAAGCACGGGGTGGAATTGGAAGTGTGGAATAAATACATCTTCTTGACTAACTGTCCTGTGTTAGTATTCTAACAGTTTGTGCTTGATCTTGCTTTTAAATAAATACAATTTTAACTTGAAGAAGGAATTTTAATTTTAAATCCTGAACTAGTCAGTCCATCAGTCACTATGTACAGTTTGGATATTATATGCCTGCTTGAATAAGCTGTGTATTAGTCATGCTAATTTTCCATGGGCATTTTGGTTATCAGAAAGAGTGGCAAGCTGCAGTGAAAAGAGAAAGAAAAAGCTGAAAGTGAAGGGTTCTGTTTACCATTTCCTTCACTGCATAACTGCAAGTGTTTATGTGTGAATAAAAAATACACAATACATTCAGACTCTGAAAGTCTGTGGTGCTGTATAGTAATCCATGGAATAGAACGGAAATTTTGTGTAAGTTTTAAAAACAGTTAAAGTTTAAAAGCATCCCAAAAGGTCTCAAATTCAGGAAGAATTATGTGCCTAACTCCCTTACAATTATTTGCCTTAAGGTAAATAATTAGCTTGAAATCATATTGAGGTTTTAAGTTACAGCTTCCTCAGCAGCAGTCTGCAATGAAACAAGTAGACTGAAGGTTGCAAGACGTACATGGATCAACATGTTACTTATATTGCTACTACATATTCTTAACAAGGGTTCAGAAAAATTACTTCATATTATGCTGTTAGATGGTTTTTGCCATTATTTATTATTCCAACATGCTGGCAATAGTATTAACATTATTGTAATATTGGTATAAACACTCTTAATGTATCTTGTCTTGATAAACTTTATATGTATAGGTATACAATCAAATTAAAATGTAGAAATTAAATAATTCATGCCGTACACAAGGATCACAGAATGTTACAGAGGGTTTGCTGGTTTTGGCTGGGATAGAGTTAATTTTCTTCAAAGTAGCTAGTATGGGCTATATTTTGGATTTGTGCTGGAAACTGTTGATAATGCAGAGATGTTTTCATTGCCGCTGAGCAGCACTTGCACAGAGCCAAGGTCCTTTCTGCCCCTCACCCCACCCCACCAGCAGGTGGGCTGGGGGGGCACAAGGAGCTGGGAGGGGACACAGCCGGGACAGCTGGCCCCAACTGACCCAAGGGACCATGTGATGTCATGGTCAGCATATCAAGCTGGAGCAGAAGAAGGAAGGGGAGGGACGCT
Organism: Ibycter americanus; assembly: GCA_035590275.1. NCBI lineage: Eukaryota > Metazoa > Chordata > Aves > Falconiformes > Falconidae > Ibycter > Ibycter americanus. The sequence goes on from JAVJGI010000060.1 coordinate 89,165,725, forward strand.
TGGAGTGATGGTGTTTGTCTTCCCAAGTCACCCAAGTTATGTGTGATGGAGCCCTGCTCTCCCGGAGATGGCTGAGCCCCTGCCTGCCCATGCAAAGCAGTGAATGAATTCCTCATTTTGCTTTGCTTGCGTGCACAGCTTTTGCTTTCCCTATTAAACTGTCTTTATCTCAACCCACAAGTTTTCCCACTTTTACTCTTCTGATCCTCTCCCCCATCTCACTGTAGGGGGAGTGAGTGAGTGGCTGCATGGGGCTTTGTCACCAGGCAGGGTTAAAACACAACAGAGGGTATTGTTGCACTTTGGTGATAGAAAAGAAACAATGGAAAACCTCTGAATGGTGCATCAGTAGTCATAATATGTAAGGGAATATTAAACTGAAATTCAGGCCAAAAGAGGGTGGTTGCCTTCCATTGATTACCTAATCCCAAGGAGAAAAGAAAAGAACAGCTAGTCCATCTTTCTGAAAACACCACCAAGACAGAACCTGCAAGAAAGTTTTCCTTTTAAGAATGCCAAAGATCTGTAAGCAGAAGAATTGCTCTTTGGTAGATACTGCTGAATATTAGAAATGTTAAACTCCCTGTTGCTAACAATTCCAAAGATGAGTTTATCTATAATCAAAAGCCAGATCACGGTTCCATTTTTATTGATGGATCTTTCTAATATTATTTATTAGTGTATGAAATGCTTACTGCTCCTTTATTTGCTTATTTGTATGTTTACTTATTAAAATCCTTGAGTGTTTTCTCTCTTGGAAAATATATATTTAGTGGCATGCCTTTTGAATACAGAATTGTATGTCATGAGCATAGAATTACCACCCATTGCTGTGAGCTCACCAGGTACCTTTAACTTTTTTTTAAAAAAGACTTGATAAGTGAGGCACTGACACTTCTTTTGTTAGCCGGGTATTTGTTTTCCTACAGTCAGTTCTATCAATGGTCAAGTCGTGTTTGTATGATTGGCAGCATTACACTTAGAGATAGCTGTCTCCTGAGTGCTGATATTGTGCTTCCTCAGTGTCAATGTCTTCCATACAGACGTGTTACTCATGTTACCTGGTATCCCATTCTTTCCCTTTTCTTTCCTTTCTGCCTCTTTGGCTGTCTTTTTTTTTTTGAGTTGTTTCTACATGTATCACCATGATGTCCATGACCTTTACTAACATTAATGAAATTTTGTTTACAGTATGACTTTCCTGAGCATAGTGAATCATGTAATGTCATACTGGTAGCCACATAAGGGAGGGAAGGAGTAGAAGTATGCGTAGCCTGAAGATGCCCCACAGAAGCAGGGACAGATTGAAATTCCAGTGTGATAAATGTTCCTTATGTTTCTATATGTTTGGAGTTTATGCCTATGTGTTGAATAGCTCAGAGTTTTCAAAAGTCTGTTTTTTGACAGATCCTGTTTTGGTTTTGATTGCTTGTTTGTTTTCCAGGAGCTTATTACAGATTCTCTCTTCCTTTTTTTTAAACCAGAAATATCCTAACTAATCATTTTGCAACACAGACAGTTTACTGTGTTGGGTAGCAGTTCTCACAGCTCTGCATAAGACTTGTGAGATTCAGAACAGCTGTTTTCTTTATACACCTTTCCTTTTATTTCTGATGATTTTTCCAACAAAAAATATGAGTTGCTCGCAGAATAAGACTCTCATATTTTATTTTCTGCTTGAAAAAGAAAGCTTTAAAGACATACTCTGAAAACGCTGTTGTAGGTCTGTTTGAAATGTCAGACTTGTAGTCTGCATGTAGGAAAGTTTGTTTTCTTTTGTTTTTCTGTGCTTCTAAGTCTCAGATGGGAGTAAAGTGACCCAAATCTGGAGGAGGATTGAAGGCAACACACAGAGAAAAAGTGCAGGTTATATTGCAGTGTTATTCTTTCCTACCCTTCTGTGATTGCTCTGAGGGAGCCAGAGGCTTGAATTTTAAAGTCTTAGGCAAATCTCATATTATATTCTAGGCATAATATTAGCTCTCCTGTCAGTTACTAACATTCACCCAGAAGGGGTTAGCAGTATGTATAGGTTGTGAGAAAAGATTAGGAGTAATGGGAGTTACCACTGTTTATCAGCCAATGAAATGTAATGGTTCTGTACACATTTGATGAATCTTCTTTGTGTTTTGGGTTGGTGTTTTTCTTTTTTTTTAAAAACAGTTATGTTCTTAAATTTTAGGGCATTGACGCTTGTAGTAATGGGCTGAACCAAAGAAACTCAAATAACAGAGAATGGATGCCCTGACATATTGAATAGTTTTACTGCTTGTAAAGTGATATGTTCTGATGTCCAGAAGCTACTAATTTTTTTCAGAGTATCACTTTTTGTTGTATAAATTAATTATTACCATTTATTTACATATTGGCAAATTAATTTTAGGGAGCAAATGTTGCATAACAGTAAATTAAAATAGTGCATATCTTAAAATACTAACATTTAATTGAATGGGGGGGTTGGACAATTTTGAGAAACAATTAAACATCTAATCTGGGTTAGTAAGTGTTGTGTTTTCAGAGAAATGGAAGCATGGTCAAGCTACCAGTAGATTTCACGTGTTATTAGAAGTGAGGATGAACTACTTCTTCTCCAGTTCCTCTTTATATTGGTTTTGGAAGTAAACATTCTTTTCTTGATCTGTCAGATGCAACTGACCCTCACTTCAACAAATATAGCCCTCTTACCTGTCTGTTTTTAATTTACATGGAAACACTGTGCAGCAATATCTATCATAAGAGCAGAAATAGGGATTAGTGATAAAAAGAAAGTGTTTTATTGTATCCTGTTCCCAGGATTCAGAATGTTCAAAATCAGAAGTATAGGTACAATCCCTGCCCTCCTGAAATTTAATGGAATACTGGATTCATAGGAAATTCAGGAGGAAGAGGAAGAAGAGGGACACTAAATAAGCCTAACAAAAACCTTACTAATCGGTACTGGTTGGGAGCATTTTTATGTACTTCCTATGTGTTGTGTTGTCCAGATTGGTACAAAATTGCCTGCATGATGATGCTTCACAAAAAAATTGCTATTCCAAGGCTCACAGAAACAAGCAAACATAGGCCAGAAAGTTATACGGTCCTTTACCAGGTAACAGCCATTTTTCTTTTTTCCAGTAAGCAACATGTACATGTTCTTCTCTAGTTAGTGTTATTTTGACAATGAATAATCCATGTTGTTCTTATTTTGTATAGCATTCTCTTTATGCATCCACTGCATTATGCTGCCCTTTCATGTTACTATCAAAACAGGACAAAGATTTTAGTGTGATCTATTAGGTTCAGGTAGGAGTGTACCTACATTCTTCCTAGGGTAAGAGCTTCTCCTGGATTTGCCTTAAACACACACACCAAGACAGCTCTGCTCGCTGGGGGAACACAGTAAAAAGCACTATTTTGGCTAAAAGTATTTGCACTGCACCAAAAAGAGACAACCAACAGCCAGCTTAGTTCCGTCTTAGGGACTTACTCATCTGGCAAGAATGATGCAGTAGTTTGGTTTTGACATAGGACTGAGGTCGGCAGCTACTAAAGTGGAAGCGAGTGTAGAACATCTCCACTTAGTAAGCAAGCATTCAAAATTAATACCTTAAAGTTCAATGCATTATAAAAGTAATAGGTGTCTGTTCCCTTGACTTTTCTTCAATAGTCTGTTTCAATGATGATAGGTACATTTTTCAAAATTCATGTAATAGGCTTCTTTATTAGCTTCTAAGCTTTGAATATCCTTTCATCATTATTGGCAGCATTACAGGAAAAGGTTTTAAATGAGTATGGCACTGTATTTATAAAAATATGCACAGTCATGAGTTTAGACATGTTCAAATATACATTTGAAATATTATTTTTTTCGTACAGTAGTAACTTTGCTACAATATTGAATATAAAATTCTGCATTTTAAGTGTTGTGATCCTAGTTTCAGAGATAGGCTGCATATCTTAAAAAAAAAGAATCCATGAATTCCTAAGAAGCTTGTCAAAAATATATTCAATAACAAAAAAGAAAGAAACTTATCAACTGATTTTTCCAGAAATTTATGTTTAATTCATATGATCTCTGGAGGAGTAAAGGGACAAGAAAGAACCACACTAGTAGCTGGGACAACTTAGGGTTTTTTGAGCAGTATCTTACTCCCTGCTAGAATGTGATGATACAGATAACGCTCTATATCTTATCTCTTAAACTGCTCTTGTGGCATCAACAGCAAATTTAATGTTTTAGGAATTTTGTGTGCACAAACAATGCAGATATTCTTTCTTCCAGTACATACTGAAGGAATCTGAAATCCCAGGATTTCCAAGGATATAATCCCTTTTTCCTGTCCTCTGAAACCTCCAGATCTCATGTTTTTGAAATGTACAGTATTTTAACTAGAACAACTTATAGACGACTGAATACAAATATTACACTACACAGAATAATTAACTGAATAATATTTCAATATTCAGTCATAGTAAGGAAATGGAAAACTGTGCCATCACTTTTCACATCCATGGTAAATGATCTACTGATAAGCCGTAGGTTAGCCCTGAGAGATCTATTAGCCATTTACAAAGATCCACTATTTAAACAGATTTTTTTTTTTCCGCCTCAAGAACTAACTTTTGTCCTGGTTTCACCTGGGATAGAGTTAATTTTCTTCTCAGTAGCTGTAGTACAATACTATGTTTTGGGTTTATTATGAGCATAACATTGACAGCACAGTGATGTTTTTGGTTGCTAAGTAATGTTTGTTCTAAGTCAAGAACTTTTCAGTTATTTAGGCCCTGGCAATAAGAGGGCTGGAGGGGCACGAGAAATTGGGAGGGGACACAGCCAGGACAGCTGACCCAAACTAGCCAAAGGGATATTTCATAACATTGAACATCATGCTATGTATAGAAACTGAGGAGGTTGGCTGGGGCAGGCGGATCACTGCTCAGGGACTGGCTGGGCATCGGTCAGTGTGTGGTGAGTGATTGTATTGTGCATCACTTGGGGTTTTTTATTTTCCTTTTGAATTTTATTCCTCTGTCCCTCTCTCTCCTTTTCATTACAATTTTTATTATTCTCATTTTTATTGTATCTTATTTTATGTCAATTATTAATTTGTTCTTATCTCAACCCTCAAGTTTTGCTTTTTTCCTGATTCTCCTCCCCATCCCACTGTGAGGTCGGGGGAGTGAGCGAGTGGCTGTGTGATACTTAGTTGCAGGCTAGGGTTAAACCATGACGCTTTTCATTAATGATTTTATTCTTTTTTAAAAAATGCATATATTTTGGTATTTTAATTCATTCTAGTAATGAATGATGTGAGTACTCAGAAGTCTAAATTATTTTCTAGAAAATGGTTTTCTGAGAAATTTATGATAAATTTACTTGATGTGACACAATTTTATAGAAAACTACAAGTATTTAGTTCTTTAGAACATGAAATTAAAATATGCTACTTTAAGGTAGGCCTGTGCTAAGCTTTACCATGGAGAAAAACATATGCACTGATGAAAGCTATTAAGGAACCAGTTCAAAGCTTCCTGTCATGAAGACTGTTTTAAAAGTTATTGTCTCTAAGGAAATTTGTCCACTTCCTTCTTCCAATCAGATGTACTACAAAGGTTTATATTTCTCGATAAATAAGGTAGCCGTGAAACACCCAGAAGAAAAAAAAAAATCATTAAAGACAAACTCTTGTTATATAAGTAAGAAGAAAAAGGAAATCCAACAATCGTGATGATATAGTCTCAGCATATCACAAGCCACATATTGAGAAACAATGATATGGCAAAGAATGAACTATGGTAAATATCTCAGAAAATATTTACTTGTGTTAAACCTCAAAGTATTTAACAGATATACTATGTCTTCCACCTACATCTTCCACCTAAACCAAAAAGTAGAGCGGAGCTCCACAGTTGCATGTGAAAATGGAAAACAAACTTTTTTTTTATTGTTTTGTGAGCAGGCTGTTTACAGTAATTTACGAACACTGTAGTTTATAACTGCTGCTTAATCTCCCTCACTCTGATATTGAAAGGTGGGAATAAAATTCTCCTTTAAAACTCCTCTTTGTTTAACTGAACCTTGACTATGTAAATGTTAATGTAAAATTTACAGCTTAAGATTGAGAAAGGCCAGAGGTGATACGAATGGATAGATACACTACTTACATTCCTTTGGTATGTACAGGCTTTTCTGCCTACTTTAAAAAAAAAAAAAAAAAAAGAAGCTGCAACATTTTTTCGTACAGAGGAAATGGGTATTTTCAGCTCAAGATGAGAGACATGAAGAGCCTGGGAGTTTATGTTCACTGGCACTTCACACAACTTTTATTACTCTTACCTGCATGGACTCCATTTGTACTTCTTTCCTCATATTTCACTTTGTATTTAGGACATAATCAAAGAAAAATATAGTGGAACCCATCGAGGTGGATTATCTACCCTGATGAGTTGAATTTATGCTAGTATAATATTATAGACTTTGTTACGGCAGCACAGGGAGTCAGGTTCACTGAGTTCTGTTTGGTTTCCATTAGAAACCATAAATCTTTCTCCAGTGCTAGAAAAGCAGCCCAGGTATCTTCACATTCAGTTCCAATTCACTATCACATTTGCAAGTCAGAAAAGCTCTCTGAAATGAATGATGAATGAATCATTTTCTGTCAATCACATGATAAGCTAGCTGTGAAAGCCCAATATGTATGTATTTATATCTCAGACCCTCACAGCCAACTTCCATAAAATATAAGAGAAATAAAGAACCCACAGATTGTTGATAATGTATGTGAAAACCAAAGGACTGAAATTATAAAGTGTTCTTACTTTAAAAAATCAAGCTAGTTAAAAGAGTAATCATAGTCCTAGATTCAATACTGCAGAAGCCTTTTGCAGTAGAGCCCCAGTGATTTCACAGCAGAGTGGAGACAGATGTGGGAACAGAGCACTGCTCCTGCAAGTAACCTTCATCTCAGGAGTTCAGCTATTTGTGCTCCAAAATCCATTTTGTTAAAGCATGGTCATATGTCATTGGCTCAGTTTTATTGGGAAAAAAATACGAAAGTACCTAAGTTAAGCCATGCAATATAAGAAAAGTAAAACCACAGAAATGCAATTTCTAAGTCAGGAATTGTTAGCAGGTAAAGGATTCATAAGGAAAATACTGGCATGAGAAGATGCAAATCCCTAAGAATAAAAGCAGTGAAACAGAAAAAAGCAAGTCAGCAACACGAAGGATCAACCCACTCCCAGGAGCAATGGAAATCAGCTCTTCCTATCCTGTCCGACAACTACCTGGCCAGCTGAGCCTCATCACCTATCTCATTGGGTAAGGTGAGCTTATTAATGTGTCACTTACTGGCACGCTTAAGTCCCAGTCAGCTACAGTGTTAACCAACAAATGACTGCCATGTACTCTTGAACTGTTTAGATCCTGCTTGCAGAGTCTCTTCACAAGTGGCTGAAGATCCATAATTAAAATGACCTGTCAGGATGGCCCACAAGGGGCTAAGAATTCCCCTGAGCATGTGTTCCCTCGTGAAACAGTAAGGGAGAAGGATGTGGGCATATTTATTATCTGCTTTGAAGCCTGGCCTGGGAAGCTGGTATAACTAAACTTCTGGAAGCTGACTGTAAAATGTCCTGCTGCCACATATTTTGGGTTTTCCTGCAGCTTCCCCTTCTGTATCGACTGGATGATAGAAAAAGAATATACTGCTTTAAATATCTCTTGATATCTTTTGGTATCTCGTTGGTTCAGTTTTTTATCTAAGTCTTTTTGTTGATCTTTTCTTCCAGGCATTTTTCATTTTTGTCCCTTTGTTCAAATAGCCTTTTACTTTCTCTGAACATGGTAAGTATTCGATGCCTGCTGGACCCTTTACAGCTATTCAGCAACCACATGTTTCATAGCCTTACTATAAAAGCTGGAAAAACATTATCTCTAGCTTTCCTTCTCACTCCCTTCCTTTCTGTCATGTAATCAAACATTCTTTGTATGGCTTTGTTCGTGGCAGGGTTTCACAGAATGATTCAAAACGGATGATAGTTTTTAGGATGCTTGAATACACTCTGCATTTAGTTTCCTTTGTCTGTGTGATGCCTTGCACAAGTATTATCACTTCCTTTTATCATTTCATCAGAAATATGCTCAGTATAATATAAATTTTTCTCCATTAAGAATAATGCATGATTTTTTCTGCTTTATTTCAGTCTTAGAGATTACAGTTTACATCATCCAGATTCTTTTTGATTGAACATTTCAAGTATGTCCTTTCTAATTTGTCTCCATTTTTTTCCAAACAAAAATATTTATTTCCTTAGACTTCTTGATTTACTGCATAGTTAAGACTAGCACCAGGATTAACTTTTTAAGTTCAGTAGATGTCATGCAGTGCTAATAAAGAATAAGAAAGCCACATGCTTTTAAAATGTCACAGTTTATATAAAACAATAGGCATAACCAGTGAGTCACATACAGCAGTAATTCTTTTTTTTTTCCTAACCCCTGATCAAATGAATCTACAAACTACCACTTGCAGAGTTTTGGTTTTTTTCTTTCTGGTAGATGTTTGAAAACTAATACATTATTGTGTATTTATCTCAAATTGTTTTTAGAAGTTATTCCCTCATATTTTATCATCTCCGATATCTTATACCTGATTGTTTCGTTCTCTATGTAAGAGAGTTAACATATGCAAACATGGATTTTATGATTCATTTTGAAATTTCAATATGAAATTCAAACTTACACTCTTACCCTCAGTCATATTCAATTAGCTTCTATCTATCTTAAATTTTACGTATTCAAATAGCATAAGACAAATTTGCAGGAAATTTTACTCATGATCCTGCTGCCTATCATTTGATAAAATCCAGATCTTATGAAGTCAAACTCTAGACTAAATGTGCTTTAATAGCAAAAATCAAAGCTAAGTTTTAAGTGCATGCATTTCCTTGTATATTTTATGTGTCATGCATCATTAAAAGCACACTCCGTCCAGATAACTTGAAAGAACTTTGATGTCTTCTGCTCAGCAGGAGCGGTTTTTAATGTTAATGAAAATAATCTATAAAAACAAAGCCTATGATTTACCTACATCACAAATTTGTCATGTGTGCATAATCTTCCCAGGCATAGCTGTTAGAAGACCCAAGATCCCATTTTTCATGGTATGTGAAAGTAGCTTTTTTTGGGGGTGGTTCAAACCTTATTGCATGGGTGTTCCATTTTTTTAGCATGGATATGCTTGGACAGTGCAACAGGAAAGCAGCACATTGTGGACCACAGCCCAGCTGAGGTGGAGCCCAAAACCCCCTGGAGGAGAGTGCTCCTTTTTACAGAGCTATGCTTCCTCTGTATTGGTGTGTTTATGTTGCAGCTTTAGAGATTGGAAGCACTTTGGTAATTTTCTTTTTTTTGGTACGTCTACTTTAAGGAGATGATAGGATAATTCCCCTTTAAAGCTATGACTTGTTTTCCGTCCACTCGCTAAATACAAATGACAGTGTAATTCATGTAACTATGCTTCTTCAAGGAAATTTTATTTTCATTGCTCATGTCTGTAGATAATTTATTAGATACAAGTTTTGTTAGGATTTTTTTGTGGTTTTTCCCCCCTTGAAATGCTTTAATAATTAGATTGTCAAATTACAGAGAAATGCCACTGCAACTTGACATCTATCACCTGAAAAGTTGGAATTTGGGCATGTGGGCATTTTAGAAAATGTAATAACTTTTCTGTAACTTAAGTGTTGACAGAAGTCAAACACAAGAGGCCTAACCCTGCCTGAATGGAACTTGTTAAAAGCAAACAGAAATATTATTTTCATTAAGCAACTATTATAAAAGTTCACAAGAACAAAAGGAACAATTTACCTAAATTACTGTTAAGCAAAGAGTAGTGAATGAAGAAATACACAGGAGTAACAGGATGGAAGAAAGTATAACTTCCACCATAGCTTTTTTCAGATTAGAGATAACTTTACCAAGAATATATACAAAACCATAACGAGTCAAACCCACAAATTCTGTTTTCATTGACCCTCATGAGGAACGTCTACACTGTTTTTTCTAGTTTGGAGCAAGATCTTACTTTCCATATGTATGTCAACATTAACATATCCACAGTTTGCTTTGGTTTGTAGAACAAACTCAAAAGGTGCAAATTTGATTAAGTCTGACTAGAACTAAACTGAAAGATATGCTTCACTAGCACACCATAAGGGAACTGATCTGAGTAGCTGAGAAAAACCCAATTATGTAATATATTTCAGATCACAGTAATAAAGCCCGTGTTTTCTTACTTCTTACCTTTCTCTTCTTCCCATTCCCCTGACAGGATGTACTACTAGTAGGGAAAATTGAAGGTGCTTTGAAACTCATCATCGCCACTCTGCCTTTCAGATAAATTTGTTGAGACAAATGTTATAGCCCTCCCAAAGATATATTTCAGCCAGCTGGTGAAAATATTACTTCCTACTTTCGCTAAGGCTGCCTTTCAGTAAGTTTTGTTATCTTGACTAGGAAACAAGTAAAACTAAACATGATAATGGCTGATTCATTTCTTCTCTTCCCTTTTATCTTCTTTTATTTTATTTTTTCTGTTGAGAGAGAACATATGTTGAGGAGTTTAAAAATCTTGCTTTACAACTCTTTTAAATAACATCCACTATTTAAAACATATATTTTTTAAAAAAAAACCAAACAAAACAAAAAATCCTAATGTTTTTACTGGTGTTAACTTTCAGTGTCAGCCTTTTCAATGCTTACAGATAATATGTGAAATTCTTCCTGTTGGACAATACTAATTTAATGGGTTATGTACTTAAGGCTAACACGCAAAGCAATTTGAAGCCTGGAGAGTGTGCAAATGGGTAAATGATGACCTGCCAAGGTGCTCAGGAGCTGCCTTTGCCGATACCATATTCCTCCAGCCAGCCAGTTTCTGCTGTATGATTTAATTGATCTTGCCTACAAACCCTTTTGCAGCCCTGTAAATATTGATTTTTTAAAAGTGGTGAGTAACTCACAGATAAAGCTCGATAGCAACATCTCTGTTGGATGCAAATAAGAAACAAAACTTGATGATTTTTGTCTTATCTAGAATCTTAAGGAAAACTAGTGAGTGTATTGATTACAAACAGGAAAACCTCATTGCTCAGTTAAGAAAATAACCCCCTCAAAAATCCAATAAACAAACAGCATAAAAAAATAAGTAAACAAGAAACAAAACTAAACAGACAAACAAACAAACAAAATACCCCAGAAGGCTAATTAACCAAATTACTCCTTTTAAGAAATGATGGGGAAGTTATGAGTTATATGCTAGGCTGTAATTACTAAGTGTGTGCATTTTTTACTTACACAACCGTTTCTGTGACCTTCTAAAAGACATTATTTAAGTCCTCCTCACTTTGGAAGTAGATGATTGACTTTGATATAGAAATGTTTCACATTTTATTAAGCAGAAACAAAGAAAAGATAACATTATAAAAAACTTCTAAGAAGTTTGGCCTTCTTTCTAATATACTGCATTAGACTCAAACGCATAATTATATGCTTCAAAGGAAGATGCATCCGTTAGGAATTCATGGATTTCAAATGCATACATTTTATTGGTGTGACAAGCAGTACAAATGTTGCTAAAGTGTAAAGAAAGAGGCAGGTCCCTTAGGTATCTGTCAGAAATTGGTACAATCCAAGTAGGGCGGGACCAAGTATTTGCATGTACTGACATTGTCTTATTTCAGTACAATAGCCAAGTAATTAATGGTCCCTTCTGTGATGTTTTTTGACTGCTAGTTATAAGACAAAACACCCACAAATGCAGCCACATGCAGTATAGGAAAAAAATACATTCTAATCCTATGTGACTTAGCAAAATTTGGAAGCTTTCCTATTACACAGAGGAACAAAGAAAAAGATTTTGAAAGTTTTGTGTTTTTTTAAATTCAATTTTGTAAAAACAATAAATATAAGACAGAGAGCACACATCACAACTAGCTGACAGATGACTCTTTATTCAATTAAAATATAGGAGAGCAGTAGAAAAATAAGTATTATGAATGTGTTGGTGCAAGCCTTGAATATCTGGCAACATTATGGGGAACAGATGGGAATACCAAAAGACAAGTGAGTTTTCTTCATTATTTTTATATTTCCTGTGGTTTCTATGAAAAGACACAAGTATATCTATTTGGAATTTTCATTATATGAAACTATCAAAGTTTCAAATGTTTATGAAGCTTTGAGAAGCCTCACAATGTGTATCATTTCATTAGAGACATACGTCATGAGAAAGATTCCAAATAAACATACTTTCCAGAAGTTCATGTCTGATACGAGAACTATTTCAAAATTCACCCAGCACAGTTTGATCAATGTACTTTTCTGGATTTTGTTGTTGTTGTTCTTACAAAAATCCAGATCTAATCCAAATTGTAATTTTTTTTCCCCTCTGAATTTCCAAGTTAAAGAAAGCGGCAGTCCCACAAACTGAAGATTTACTTACACACAAGGCACCCAAGCAAAAGGGTGACAAGTCACTTCCTCAGAAGGGACAGTATTAACCTAGGTAGGACAGGCTTGGAACAGACATGCCAAGTCTGGCACAGAACCAGGCAGCTGAGCAGTCTCACAGACAGAAACAGAATCTTCTGTGGGCTTTTGATCACCCAGATCTTGAGTGGATTTTTTGAATATTTCAGCTAAGGACTGTCTCATCAAAAAGCCAAATCACATTTTAGGAGATTATTTTTATGTATATCTTATATGTATGTTTGAAGTTCTTATAACCTTTTTTTTTTTTTCTTTAAACTGTTTGTTGTTTTATAAGAACCAATAATTTTTTGGGCAGAATAATAATAATAATTATTTTTTCTAGTGTTTCTACAAACCTGAGGTACTTTGAGCTGTTAGATATGCAGAACACTCAGATGGAAGTTAAGAGAAAGTCATTGGGTTTCTCAAATAGATGTTTGGGAAAAGTTAGCATGCAGACCCTGCTAAATTGCAAGGGTGAAATTGGGGTCTGGTTCCTTCAGGTGCCAGGGAAAAGGAAGAAGTCTCTCTGGGCTCGCATAATTCATTGCATGAAACGGGATCATCGGCAGAAAACAAACTCTGAATGTTTGGAGGACTCCCTACCATCATCAAAAATTCTTTCTGCCACTAACATGTCTTAGCTCAACCGCATATTTTCCTTCACATCTTGCTGGTGGAAACTATCATTATTTAGATTTGTTATTATGGCTTGACTATGGTGGTCTTTGCATACTTGCATAGAATTGAAAATCTAGCATGACCCCAAGAAATCTGTAGGAAGCCTGGACAAATAAGTTTAGAAGATCTCAATTTCAGTGTTTACAGATGATAACAGTAGTTAGTTTCCCACCAAAGGGAAAAATATCCCATCGAGAATCTCTGCTGTATTTGTTTGCCGTGGGCAGTTGTCTTATTGCAAAACTAATTTCCATAGGTTTTGCAGACAATAAGATGAGATAAAAAAAGAAATTTTGAAAAGCATCATGAAAGTTTTTATCTATGAAATATAGCTGAAGATGTCCCTAAGAGCAGTGGGAGATACAGCAGGAGAAGACATACTTTTCTACTTTGTTTCTTTTCTATTTCCTTAAGGATGTTGTTCAGAATGGATGGTCTTTTGTTTTACCTTGGCTATTTTCATAACCTTAAATAAAGCAGAACTTTCTGCTATTGCAGTTGAGTTACAATGACTCATTCCTCCACTGTTCAGAATGCAGGATCTGGTATCAAATTGATCTTTATTGAAAATAATAACTTAGAAAAGAGAATAATTTAAAAAATATATCATACTTCTGCAAGGAAGTTGATATTAAAAAAATTCAATATGTCATCACAGAGAAGCAAGTTCGTTTTCTGAGACATATAGAAGTCAGTTTTAGCAATGGCTTTCTAACAAGTTCATCACAATAATGATGTTAAAGGTCCCAAGACTCAAATGGTACCTCCAAGATAAGAATCTCCTTTACAAAGACTATATTTGAATGGAATATAAATATTAAGTGTCTTTTCTAATTCATAACTTTACAGATGGCTAATGCCTCCAAGTAAACAAGGAATTAATTGAAAATTAAGAACATAGAAAGATGTCACATATTTCTATAGAGAGAAGTATTAAAAAATCTTTAAATATGCAAACTTAAATCTGAAAATTGTTAAAGAGAAATTAGCAATCCTATACTATATTTTAATATATTACCTACCATAATAATACTATATAACCAGATACCTTAAATGCCTGTTGTGGTTTAACCCCAACCAGCAACTAAGCACCATACAGCTGCTTGCTCACTCCCCCCTGCTGGGATGGGGTAGAGATATGGAAGAGTAAAAGTGAGAAAACTTATGGGTTGAGATAAGGACAATCTAATAGGTAAAACAAAAGCCACGCATGCAAGCAAAGCAATATAAGGAATTTCATTCACCACTTCCCATGGGCAGGGAGGTGTTCAGCCACCTCCAGGCAAGCAGGGCTCCATCACACATAATGGTGACTTGGGAAGACAAACGCCGTAACTTTGAATGTCCCCCCTTCCTTCTTCCTCCAGCTTTATATGCTGGGCACGATGTCATGTGGTCTGGGTCACTTGGGGTCAGCTGTCCCGGCTCTGTCCCCTCCCAGCTCCTTGTGCCTCCCAGCCCACTCGCTGGTGGGGCAGGGTGAGGGGCCTTGGTTCTGTGTAAGCACTGCTCAGCAGTAACAAAAACATCCCTGTGTTATCATCAGCAATGTTTTCAACAGAAATCCCAAACATAGCCCTGTAATAGCTACTTTGAAGAAAATTAACTCTACCCCAGCCAAAGCCAGCAAAAAGCAGAACTGAATTTCTAGGAATGTGTAATTCACATTGCATTACTGCCTCAACTGGGCTACACTGACAATCCACCTTAACATGTCCTTTGTTTTGGTCTTAAAGAAATAATCCTTGGTTATGTGTATCTGCAGAAGACATTACTATGCGTTGCCTTTTTATCATTTGATGCAGCTGTGAGTAGATCTTTGAGGTTTATGATCAAATTGAGTTAATTGAAATATTGTTAAGTGCAACTTTTATGCTCTTTTACATTCTTTTATTTTTTTTTTTTTTAGGGAGGGGAAGGCTCACAAATAACCATAAACACAGTTCAGCAGCTGGTAGAGGCGAGCTCACAGCAACATTGAGACAGTAGGTAGGTGGGTGTTAACCAACAGATCACTACTTGGTGATATTTTAAATAGATTTTGTTCCAAATACTGGAAACATACATCAAAGTGTGAAAACATAGATTACGTGATCCTGAAATCTCTCTTTCTAAGCATTGGTATGATAAGATCAACTGCATTCCTCTAGCTCTCCTCCATGCATTACATAGAGTAGCATTTAGAGGATATGGGTCTTTTCGTATAAATAAATATGGTAACATTCAGTGTGATAACCACGTGAAACGTACTTTTCAGTAGGTAAAAAGCAGAGGAGTATCAGACTGCTTTTAACATTTAGAGAATATTATGATGATGCAGTCTTATATCAGGACCAACAGTATTTAAGAGTTATTTAGACAGAAGCAGAACAGCTGTAAGTCAGGCTGCTCACAACCACTAAAGATGGCACAAATTTAAAAGAAATTCAGGGGAAAATAATTATTCTCAAACAGCAAGTGTGTTGGGGCCACCACTCAGTCACCACTTGAAGATGCATCAGTATTCTCCTTTAGCAAGCTTCCTGGAGACAGGAGCATTTTCTAACTCAAAAGCACCTCAAGTTTTTATTAGAAAATAAGTTAGAATAACTAACCTTTTAAGAATAGAGACCTAGTGAAATAAAATAAAAAGATAAACGGGCTTGTAAACACATTTTTATTTCCTTATCCTCGATACTAAACTTAGCTGTAGTCAGTTCGTTTCTCCCCAAATTTGGCACAGTTTCATCCACCACCAAGGAAATGTCTCTATTTACATATCCCATCTGTGGGGTTTTTTCATGCTCTTCTCAGTAGTCCCTTGCAAATCTCCTTCCTGTAGTCTCTCTTCAGCTTCACCCTCTTCTCACATCATATGGAAACCTCTCCCCACCAAAGAAACAAGTTGAGCTGCTGCCCTGGGGTCGCTGCTCTTCCTCACAGGTCTCCAGCTCACTGCCATGCCACTTGTAAGAGAACACAACATACAGGCTAAGGACAGCTGAATTCAGGTATGCAGAGATGACTTCAGGAAAACCGAGGCTCAGCAAGAGATGACACTCACCAGGGACATCAAGGACGACAAGAGGAACTTCTGTTGCTGCATTAGTAATAAAAGGCTGAACAAGGAAAATGTGGGCTCTTTGCTGAATGGGTGGGGACCTTTGTGACAGAAGATACAGGTAGGGCTGAGGTGTTTGTTGCATTGTTTGCTTCAGTCTTCTTCGTTAACAACATCTCCCAGGACTCTGCTGTTAGAGACTAAAGGAGGATGAGAATTACTAGCAGCAAAGGAGGTTTGAGCCTGGGATTACTTGAGTGAAGGCAACCATATGTGTCCATGAGACCCACCAGTGCCTCCAAGGGTGTTGAGAGAACCAGATGATGTCCTTGCTAAAGAATGAAGGTAAAGATGAATAAGCCTGTTAAAAGAGACCTTAATCTATGTAGGTTCAAAGATTGTTCTCTTTCCTTTCCACTAAGCTTTTGGTCGGAAGCATAGGCCAGATTATCTGTTGTTAGTGGATTGGAGAAGAAACCTTCATACTGAGAGTCAGAGCTCCATTAAAGATGAAAGTGATGTCAAAATATTGGCAATTTTGAACAATCCTATTTGTTTCTGTGGAAGAGCAAAATGACATAGATTTATCGTTTGTTGCTGTTACCTTTCTGTTTACCTTGAGTATGTCTAGTGGTAAAGGAAATTACAAAGACAGACAAAGCTAGCACTGGTCTCAGAAGACCGACTGTGAGTACAGAGTAGTACAACATGAAGTGAGCTGATTAGGTACCTCAAGAAGCCTGAAAAACTGGGAATGCAAAGCGAGCAGCATGCTAGCACAGCTCCTCTCCCTTTATCCCTGAAGACTGCTGTCCAGAACTAGCTCAGGTATCCCTTTGCAGAGCACACAGATAAGCGCTACTGCTTCATTGCACATCATTAGCCCTTCATTCCTAATTAATCTAGATAACATACATGTAAGCTGCCATGCATTCACACAGTAAATATAAACATAAAATATTTTACAAACATTTTAGTAATACATTGGCATTTACATGCGTAATCCTCTACACACACTGAGTAGTAGTAACTAAGGTTATCGGTTCCATCAGTACCTGTTATGGGAAAATTGGAATCTGTTATTGATCAATGTGACAGTTATTTGAAAAATGTTAAATGTGTTACTCACTGCAGTAGGACAAACTTATCACCAATAGAGATCCACAAAGCAATGGATATACAGCAAAACTGAATAGTCTGTAAAAAAATCTTAACATATATTTTACAGCCTGAATGGAGAGCATTTACTGCTTAAAAAATCAAACCTCTTTTAAGAAATCAGGATGCCATAGGAGCCTAAGTAGTTTTAGGGGAAAAAAAGGATCTTTAATAAATGAAATTCAATTGAACCACAGAGCAATAATGTATGTTCAGTAAGCATTCCAAAATTAAACTGATAAATGTACCTTTTACTCAATCTTATATTCTCTAGATTTAATTAAAAGTTAAATGTTAACTTTAGTATATGAGTGAGTGAAAGAACCATGAAAACTGACTTTGGGAATATGATAAATGCATGCTGTACAGCTACCTGTTAGTCCTGTAAATCTAATTATGGCAGAAGAGGAGATAGTCTGAATTTTTTGAGAACACATCTTCACTTGATTGAGTGGTACTCTCTCCCTCTCTCCTTCCTCCACTTGCTTTCTACTCTGTCACACAGCAGGGAAATAATTTCAAAACTGAGAAATTTACAACACAGAACAGTATTCATAGAACAGAACATTGCTGCATGAATGTGTGGTTAACCTTTGATATGTAGTCATAAAACAGAAAACTGATATTATAGAGGATTAAGTCTAGGGCTGATTAAACTCAATGGCAAACTTTTTATTGGTCTTGAAGAATCAGGGTTTTGACTGTGCATTCTATGTGGCATTTTAAGACCAAGATACAGATTTATAACAGCAGAAACCTTGGCTCTGTCTTGGCATAAATCCAAAATGTTGGGCGTGTAAGGTATAAATGAGTCCATTTGCAAGTCCTTTGATATAAAACCATTTCAGACTCAAAAGGTCATTGCAGCTTCAAAATGACAACACTGAGCCATATATACTGAATATCTCTTTCGCAGTTAAGAAATTCTCTAAAGGTAAAATTACAATCCATTCTAAACATGGTGTGGCATATGCCAACAAGCTGAAGCCAACTGTAAATTCTAGTCTCTGAAAAGCAATGGTAAAATATCATTTACTTTAGTAAACCACCACTAATATGGCAGAAAAACTGCTTAAGCTTATATTTTGAATCTTCCTGGAATACCAATGCACTATTTTAAAAGCTATTCCACAATTCCATTCCAGTCAGTGCAACCATGTATGTCCTTTTAGGTCTTCAATCTTCCACTAGTAACATCAGCACTATGTTCTAGCACCAAACATGGTATCTATGTGACATTTCTGAGGAGGAAGATGTAAAAGAAGTTTGCTAATGGCTAAGTTCTTCCACTCTCCAACTGCAAAACTCTTTCGGAAGGGATGTAGAGAACAACAGCTTGTGTGCTCTGACTTCTGTCCAACAGGTGATGTTCTTTTTGATTACAAACCTTATCTTATTTGTTTGTGAGTTCTTGCAAAAGCTTCAGAATGTTGCATTTTTGGAATGTGGGAACAAGAATAGGAGTTACAGTACATTTATAAGGAAAAGATTGGGGATCAGCAATCTCAACCTTGTTGTCACCCAAAAATGGTTGACTGACACTAGACAACTGCAATCAAGAGCACTTACTCTGCATACGATTAGTGTGTTTTAGTGTTGATGGCATGTATGGTTTAATGCTTGGGCAGACAGAAGAGAGACCCAATAAAAGATGGCTTCCATCAGTCAGGAGTGCCAAGCATCCACCGAAAAAAGGGAAGAACTTAACATTTCATTGAAATAGGCAGCTATTTATTAGCAACTAGAGTGCAGATGTTGACTTCTGGTAGAACAAATTCATCTGTGGAATGGAAAAGCCTCAGTCTTATATAAAAGTAAGACTTCTGTTTGTCCGAAAAGTGGGGCTTGGGGTGTTTTGGTTTTGTTAGGGGAAAACTAGGTTTGAGAGCCTGTGAGAGGTAAGGCTGCTGCGGCTCCATGTCTCCAGGTCCAAGCGGTAGCGAGGGTGAGCACACATTCCCAGTACACACATGCAGAGGTAGACGGAGCATAGGTATACACCACATACATATAGGTCTAGCCACACAAATCAACACAACAAACTCAGAGCACTCACATGAGCACAGACAGCATGAATGACCTCATCATGGTCCCCTCTCTGGATAAGCAGTATGGAGGTCTGACAGTGGGAATATGTATACGTGCATAGGTACAGCGTGAGTGGCCCCACAGCTGGGCTCAGACACTCAGTCTGTATGGCTGCTGGTAGCAGGACATATGAGCCTCTGAGGCCACAGTGCTGCTTCAGCTGCTGGCACAAACACCCTCACACACACACACAGAGACAGCTTGGACTCCTCTGGTTCCCAGTAGCCACTACCCGCCCCATTCTTGTGGTCTCACTCTTAGAGACCCGCTCACCCCCTAGCTCCTAGACCACCTCACCTACTTACTCACTGGCTCACCCAGCTCAATCTCAGCTAGTGCTCACGCACTTATTTACACACCCACACTTGCTCCAGTGGCTGATACCATGGGCACATGGGTCCCTGCAACACGAGGTCCTCTCCAGTTGCACTGGGGTCTCTGCAGCTGCTGGCACCACAGACACACACACACAAGAGAGTGCCTCACCCAAGAACACAGTAAAAAGGAGTTTTGAAGGAATAAAAGAAATTTTCAAACCAGCACTCTTAAGTAAGCAGGTTTGGTGTTTTCAAGTTTACCAGCCACTATTCTCTCGTTCTTAGGTCTCAAAATGAACACTTGTATACTGGAAAATACCAAAACGGACCGGAAAGAACCATAAGTCTCAGTTTAAGTGGTATTTCACTTGGAACGTAGAAAATGTCAGCATTCAAGATCCAGTATTTTTCCCGTATGTTCAGAATTCTGAGGGGAAAATAATAAAAATCTTTGGAAGTTAATTACCATTTACAAAAGATTTAAACAGAGTTTTGAACCAAATTTAGTCCCCCGAAGCCTGTACTCTTATCTGTCTTCTGTAGAAGAAACTCCTGGTAGGTGCATATTCTTAATTGAAGCGTATTTGTGAGTTTGAGGACCAAGTCTGACAAAACAAATTCAGTTTGGTAAGTAAGAAACAACAATTTAGTAAATAATTTGAGAAATATTTTTATAATTCATTACATGACAAGAATTCTGAGATGTCCATTCCCTTCTGAACCAACAACTGGAAGCCAGGTAAGATAACCCAGAGCATGTACATTTAAGATAGTAGACAGAGCCTTTATCTTATCTGTGGAAACCTCATTTTAGGTGAACTCAGTCTTCCTATACACAGATATTTTTTTAAATAACTAGAATAGTAGTGTATTCAATATTTATCCAACTTCTCAGGTGAGGTTTGAATCGGTGCTGTACTGTCCCAGCTGCTCTATGACTGGCACTTGAGTTATTTTGAAGCTGGGTTACGTATCTACAGGGGCTCCTGGCAGGAAAGAACAGTACTGCTGCCATACTCAAAACCAAGTGCAAATGAATACAGATCTTTTGAAATCACCAATTTGGAAACAGAAAACGTACTGGGTTTTTTTATGAAAACTGCAAAACAGAAGGCAGAAATTAGGGAAGAAGAAATGAGTTGAGTGGGGCCTTGTTTCGAACCCAGTCTCACCCACAAATGCCATTGCTACTGCCACAATTCCATTGCTCTCTTCATTCACCCTTGGTAGTTCAATTCCTGTCTCCAAAATTAAGATGGTATTTCTTATCCTCATAGTTTTTCTATGAGCTTAAAATGCATTCATGTTAAAGTGATAAAGGCGGTAGTGTTTACAAAGAGGAAAATGTCAGTTGAGAAGTACAATTGAACAGTGTGATGTGTTTATGCCAATAAAATAAGGATGATTATTAATGCTCGTCATCACTAAAGCAAAATCTACTAAATGAGTTGATTATTTATGAAAATATTTGTAGGGGTTTTTGCCCAACTCTAATATTGAGAACCTCATTAAGACAAAGATTTAAACTTGAAGGAAAAAGCCAGATTCGTTGGATAAAATCCATTTTTGGTAAATCAGGATTTCTTATAATATCTATAGTCAAACAGATTATCTCCTTCATGCTTCCTTCTAAATTCTTGCATCTTATCAAACCTATTGTGTTTATAGTTACTTTCCTACATTTTATCTCTCAGTTGCAATTAGGATCCTACTAATTTTTCTTTTCTTCAGCCATTAAGTATGAAACCTGTTGATATGTTTAATAAAAATCCATGCTACTGAAAGCAGTTTTCATCTTCCAAGTATTCAGTATCTCTGATAAAGACTACCCAGTCTTCCTGACTCCAACACAGCCATCTGAGTTTTATTTCACCTTAGCTACTGTAATTTGCATTTCTATGTAGTCATTCCCATTAGCCATCCTGCCTTTGTCCCTGTGTTATAGAGTACTCTATTGAAAACTGAGATGAGGTATTCATTTAATTTTTGAGCCAGACCCACATTATCTTTTAGACAATACCCACTTTTAACACATTGCAACTCCACTTTTTTTCCTATTTTGTAGAGAACCTTTTTCACTTGTTGTAATTTCCTTTTGCAAGGTCTATCTCTGCTTGACTTTCAACAATTCTGAATTTATGAATAAGAATTAAGTGAGGTCCACCCTGTGAATAGTCCTATCCACCCACTGAGATATATCCCTACCATTTATTTATCAACAGTACCTTTTCTGTTACAAATCTAGTTGACAATGACTCTTTTTACCCAGTAACCTTAATCTTCCTTTGCCTCTTGTTTATTATCCTCTCAATGCCACATGCTCTCCATTACATCTCAAACAGCAGGAACTTACAAATCATATTTAGCAGAGGCCATCTGAAAACAGCACAGGAGTCACTGGCTGTTGTGGCTTGTGAACATCTTGGGAGAATCAGCGTTGTTTTCCACATAGACACATTCTGCTGTAGCCTTTCTCCACTATCTGAGTTTGACTACAGCTTAGATGTGCCAATGCACTACTTATTTTTCTTAAACAGAATAAGACTTTTAAAAAAACCCAAACATAATAGACAGCACTGTCTTTGAAACAATTTATGCAGGATTTCTAAAATGTAAGTGTCAAAGAGGAAATCAGCAAGATGCACCGCTTGCTGCTGGATACCAATGGCTACAGATAACGGTAGTCACTGTGTCTACATCTAGCAAAGACTTAGAAAAAGAAGGAAGGAGGCCAAGATGGTCCTGATTCTCTGCATTGGATTGGGCTTGTGACAGACAGGGACATCCTATGATTTAAGTGTTTTCATTGTGCATTCAGATCAGAACAAGAACAGTGGGCAGTGATCTAGATCTAAAAGGATGTCTTATGCTGCTGTACAATAGGATTAATTGCAATACAGTCAGATCAGGCAGAGGAGCACAAAGCTTTTGCAATGGCTCCTGGCTGAAAAAGTCAAGGATGCAACAGTGAATGGCAGAAACATGGTGTGGCCTCCTTGGAGGGAAGCTCTAAGCTGAAAGTGGGAGCAGGGGACCAGAGCTCTCTAAAGTATAGTTCTTCCCTTAGACCACTCACTTGAGTATTATGAAACTCTAAGGTGTACCCCAAGACAAGGCACACTCCATACATAAAAACTCCTTCCTAATCCTAGTCAATGGCTAGAACATGCTCTTACACAGAGACATGCTCTTATTTTCTTTACAAAAACATACGAACGCACATCTCAATGCTGCTAATATTCTTTTCCACCATATAAATGGTATGTTTTTTAAAGTTATCTTAGGTAGATTTTATGTGGTCTCCATACTCATGTCTTACACATTGAAGAAAAGGTATGAAGTCTTTGACGTTTTGCCTACTAAAAGGGACAAAAGTGTCTCAACTGCTATTTCCCTAGTGGAAATGTCAGACAAATCACCCTCTGTTTCTTTTTCTCCTTCACTTTCTAATAATAGACTGAGGAACTTTTTAAAAGAGCTGCATATTCATCATCATAAATGAAACTCCACATTTTTCTGACTGTGGATACAGTAATTATAGGTTTGCACTTCTAATTGAAGCATTGATGAACATGCCCCACACTGCAGAAAATATAAAATAATTGTTAGGCAGCCTATGTGGTGTTGTGTGTGTGTGGGGAAAAACAACTAAAAAGAAATTGAAAGCAGCAGCATGAATCCTGATAATGACTACCCCAATGGCTTATTTCCTAGTATCATTTACTGCCAAGAGAAATTAAACCAGTGGGGGCAGGATATATTTGTAGAAAATGACAAGCTTCTGGTTCTTCCTTAAATAACAATGCATCTAATACCCAAAGGCCAGTTTCAGCCACCCTATTTATAGGGCAGTACGACCACTCCTGAAGGTAAATCAAACAGGGCAGAAGGAAATTTTTTCCTCTGGCCAAAGTGTCCCCAAAGAACCAAACAACCCCCCCTCCAAAAAAACCAACAACAAAATAAAACACCACAAACAAACAAAAACAAAAAATGAAACCAACAGGAAAAGCAAACAGAACAGATTAACTTCCTACATCTCTTAGAAATACAAATCCAAGTTTGCCACTTATGGCACAGAATAGAAAAAACCCTCCTTTGCTTCATGGTTGATTGCTCCCTTTCTGCCCTCTTGTTCACTAATATCTAGCTGCTTTGTATTTGTGCCTCTGTCTGAGGCATTTGTTAGCAGCACACTTGAAGCTGACAACAACAGAGAGATGGCAAAACAAAGCAACTCCCCTGTGGCTCTCTTGAGAGTAGCACTAGATCCACAAGTCCCCTCAACTAAATGACTTCTTTGCACAGCTGGAATAAGGGCAATAGAGTCCATCAGTCTCTGAAGTTACTAATATTGAGGGTCTGTCTATCCATATAACTTAAGATTGTTTATAGCTGATGCAAAAATATGGCAGTTTACATCAGTGAAAATAAAAACTCTAGACCTGGATTTTATTAGAAAGGAAAAACTAGAAAGGTAAGAAAAGTACACAGCTTGCTAAACTTTTATTTGCATTTCATTCCAGTAGTGGATTGCCATCTGCATTGTCACATTTCAATCTGTTAAAAATTGACTTACTTTAGGACAGAATAGGAAAATAAATGATCTCTATAGTTCTGACTATTGCTCAGTTTCACTCTGTTGAAAACAAATGCAAAACTGGAAGAGTAACAGCCAGAGGGAGTTCTGCTGTAAGCTAATATGAATCAGATCAGACAGTAGTTATTCTAGCTATTCAACTCATGATTATTCTTAGGAAAAAAAACCTCAAAATCAATGAAAAAACAAAGTTTAAAAGTAATTGCAGAGAAAAAAAAATGCTTTTCATGGTAAGACTAACTAAAAGTATTTGGAATTATGAAGGTAAAAGGTAGGTACCATTTTCTGAATTTCTCCTTTGTTCAAAAGTAGAAATTAATTTTTAAATGCTTTTCATATAAAATTTCATTAAAAAAGAAGCCTGATTCTTAAGTATCATGAATCTGACAACCAGTTAAATAAAAACCAACCAACCCAAAAATGCATGCAGCAAGGAAGTCCTCTCTTAGCAAAGAGAAAGGACTGAGAAACATACCTAACATGAAACATGCTTTAGAGTGTTCCCATGAACGTCTCCTGTCTTGCTGAAGGAACATCATAAACCTCCAGGTAGGGCTTTAAACCACTTAGATTGAACCTCCTGTGTTCAGCTGCTTGGCATTTCTGAACTAGCTAATTAATGCCAATATTTAGCACAAGAACAGGTGGGAAAACTAATGACTAATTTCTTCTCTCTCCAACTCAAAAACCACCTTGTCTTTTAAAAACACAATTTTTACCACTGCCTGCTGATTCCATTTCTTGTCAGCATCTTTGCTGCGACATGGGGCTGCAATAAACAAACAGCTGGATTCAGCATTCTACTGCAAGTGGAACAGTTTTGTTTCTGTAACAAGCACCTTGTCTTAATGTGCTCATGTCGCCTCCTTTGGATGGGTCAAAAAATGTGAACTCCTCTAACAGGAGGATCAATAGCACGTGTACTGCAAGTAGCGCTAGTTCAGTTTGACTGCTAAACTAAGTAAGCTCCATTAGAAGGGGAAAGGAAAAGGAAGGTACACATTTTTTTAAACTATGTTTCAGGCATATGTGATAAAAGTGAAGGAAGACAAGACATCATAAAATGTGGGCTTTTTATTCAGCGGCTCAGTAGTAAGGATATTCATCCAAGATGTTGGTGAGTGCATACAAATGTCTGCTCTGAATCAGCTGAAGGAGGAGTTGCTTTAACTGCAGGATTTAAAGCACAATCTTTTCAACTTTTCTCATGCCAGCTTCTTCAGCCTGTCTATTAAATGCATTGGTAATATTTAGCAATAACCTAATTTCCTTCTTCTGGTTGAATGAACCTGTCAGTGATCACAGAAGTTTTGATTAGGCAGATCTAAGCCTATAGCAGCCTCTCCATCTTTAGTTCTGATGTGCTCCAAGGTTTATATAAATATTACCTGAGCTAAAGAAAATGATGGACACTCAAGTGACATACGATCCTAGACCTTTCTCCAGTGACACACATAAGAAATGTTGATAGGGTACTACCAGTCCCTACTAATAGAAGAGGTAAGTGAGCTTCCTTTCACTGTGGTTTAAGAGAGTGCAATTCACGCTGAGTAACTGTGTAGGGGCATTAGCTCTGCTTTGGCCTCATGCTGATCAAAGACTGGGAATTTTTGCTGGGACTCCTTTGCTTTTTGGAGGATAATGTCAAGGTATTTTTAAATTCCTTTTTGTTAGACCTAAAAAAAGTCATTGAAAAGTTTCAAAACTGTTTTAATTACAGGAGAAACTGTCCAACAAAACTCCCGTGCATCTGCAAACAGTATTATCTGCTACAAAACAATATTTCTGTCACCCTAATACCTTCACAATAAAACCCTGTGTATCAAGTTTTTGAATGGCATACTTGACCAAGTTTGATAGAATATCAATGTGAATCTTAGCACTAGCTAAAGCTGCAGTGAATGAATATGCTGAAATGGTAAGTGAAGTCTGACAAAAAGAAATGGTTGATTGATAAAGAATAAGTTTGTTGCTTTCATACATGAGTTCAGCTACTCAGTTCACACTGTCTTTGAAAGAAGTTAGGTCTTTCCTTGCTTAGGTCCTCTTGGAATGCAGAGCTTAATAGCTTTGCAAAACAAGCAGTGACAATCTAGATGGAATTAATAAGCAATAATTAGAAAAGAATTTCAAGGACTTAACTTTTTCAGGTACCAAAAAAAATTGTATTCAGTTACTCTTGCTTTTAAATGCATTGTAAACTAGATAAATTTTAAAGTTGGCTTTAAATTAACACAGCTGGGTGGGGGAAATGGAATGAAGAGATGGCTCTGAAATAACCATTTGTTTAAAAGCATCAGTTTAATAAAAGGAAGCTTTTTAACAGAGGGAAAAAAAAAGCACAAATTTACAGGAGCTCAAACTTATGCAGAACAGGCTATTTAGGCAGGAAACAAAAGGGCAAAGTAGCGAACTTAATTTTGCAGAAGACAATTCCAAATTCATCCTCTACCCTCAGTGACCATTGTGTCCATATGCATAGATCATTTTCAGCAGTAAAGTTTAATAAGTGTTGTGTGTATGAATTGGTCAATTGTTCTAACACCCACTAGTGAAGCAACAGAGCTCCTTGCTAAAATCTGGCATAGTTTTGGTCTTTCAAATTTTAATACAAAGCACCATATTGGTACTGCATAGGGTCCTAGTTCTGAAAGCTTGTTATTTATTGTCATTATCTTTTATTTGTCAACCTCAAGTGAAAAATGTCAAGGCTCAGTTGATTCCTCAGCTGACATTAACCAATGGAAATGAGATGTCTCACAGAACAGAAAGATAAGTGTTGCCTGCATACTTCAGACAGTAGAGATTGTATAGTTGTTTTTTTACCAATCATTTAAAAATAAGAAGGTTTTGGGGGAAAAATGCTTGCAGGATTCCATGAATATGATATCTATCCACAGTATGGTATATATCCATAATATGGAATAAAAATGAAAAATTTGAGACCATTAGAGGCAAGTGTGCTGGATTTTTCCATTGTCTGTCAAAATAGTATCAGTTTTCCTCTGACTGTGAAGCTGTCTCTTTAGAGATAGATAACTCAGTCCACTGCATTATAATTTAGTGTCTTGTCATAATAATTCAGTATTAAAATCTGAAATGTGGCATTGAAAATGGATAATTAATGACAATTTTTGAAACAAATTTTATAGGCCAATCTTACAGTCAACATTCAGCCCACCCAAATTCCATGAACTATTTTATTCTGATTGGCTTTGTCCTTGAATCAATTTTTTCATCTTTGATTCCTAAGGCTTAGTTTCCTGAACTTGTTCATTATCTCCTCTTATACAACATGCAAATTATGTACAGTCACAGTGCTATACTTGTCCCATTTATTGGTATTGATATTAATTCTTTAGCTACTGGACTTTGGAACTACAAGTCACTCAAAAGCCCTCTAGATCATCTGCACCCGTAGGCAAATATTGAAAGATGCTGTGGTATGAGGGCATTCGCAGAATTTCTGTGGTATTATTTTTCCATAGTACCACTTCTATTTGTTGCTTTTTTCTGCTCCACTGTTATAATTTAAAAGTATTAAAACGAATGACAACCTTTTAGTAGAAAAGATGCTGAATCTTACAAAAAAATAAAAAAAGGATAAAAACTTAAAAATTTATGGTGATACCCAATGCTTAGGTTTTTCTAGGATTTTTAAGCATGCAGCCATAAATGACACAATTTCAGAACAATAAATTTTCTCGTCTGCAGGTAGCTCAAGTCAGTCACCTAAGAGCAGTTAAAGTAATTTAACAGAAACAATGACTAAGTGACTACTTCAGAAATATAACAGTGGTATAAATTATGACACTTACCATATAGTGATTTTAGTAACTGTCCAATGAGTGGACATATTAAGTGATTGACAGGAAGGCTAACAATATTTTCTTCCTTCTTGTTCCTAAGCTACACTGGTAGTAATCCACAGTGGAGGACAGTCTCATCTGCAAAATGGGAAAGCTATTATGAAGCTGGACACCAGCATATTTGGTGTGTGTGTGACACGTACAAGCAAAAGACAGAAGTACTTATGATGGGACAGAACTTTAGGTAAAGTCTGTAAGTTAGATTTCATCAGAACGTAAACATACATTGAACTTTGTAAAATAACAGGAAATCTGGAGAGATCAAATAGAAATAAAACAGGTTTATATATCAGCACATCTCTGTCTTCCACATATCCTTACAGAACAACTTTCTCCAAGGTTGCACTCAGGTGATGAAAAGCTCCAGAGTACCCTCTAGGACATCCAGAAGTGCGTTTCTTTCTGTCAGTTTGGAAGTGTGACTTCTTGTTCCTTGTAGGGCTCCCCTCCACCCCAGGAGCTTCCTCTCCTACCTTACCAGAAGGTGCATCTTCTGTGCAGAGGTCTAGTTACTGAGAAAATTTTCAGGGTGCATTTACCCTGAGCATTAATCCTATTTATCTTATTTATCTATTTATCTAATATTTATCCTATTATATATAAAAATACGTCTTTATCCTATTTGTATATTGTATCCTATTTACCTTATTTGTAAGATCTAATTATGAGATTAAAAACAACAAATTAAATACTATAATTGAATGGATTACAAATACAATACCTTTTCAACCTGACTAAGCTTCCTCACATTCAACTGAATCTGGTTAGAAGCTGTAGCGTGTTCCAACATGTCATGGTATCTCTCTGTCAACAGAGTAAAAAAGGATGTTGCCAAATACAAAACTAAACTGTGTTTATACTTTTGTCAATATGTTTAGCTGGAAAGGATAAGATTTATTTTTGTAGTCAGCATTCTCTATAGTAGGAACACGTATAGTTAGATATTATGAATATAACCTTATTTATAAATCCTGAACTATCACTTCTCAAGTGACTGGTATATGCTTAAGGGTGTAAGTTTAGGTGGCTTATTACTGGGAGAACCAGATTGGTACAGTCTGCAGATGAAGGTGGTGGTTCCACAGCAATTTGGTGATTATTATCTGCCACACCATCCATCCTCTGCAAATAATGTTAACAGAGCATGCCAGATCAGAGCTTTGCAGAAGCTGCCAGTTCTATTTTGTAGTAGCATTTGAGACATTGACATTTGTTTCATTACATAGTGGAATAAAAACAAGATTTAAAAAGTATTTAAGTGAAAATTAAATCTCAATTTATAGATTTCACTATGAGATTTTCCACTTGGTAAAAGCATATATGTAGCCTTATGGTTAGAGCACAGGCTTCAGATGCCTAGTCATGACATCGGGTGCTGATTCAGAGGCAATTTTCCACATGTCAATTTATGCTGACAAGAGTGGTAATGTAAGTCAGGATCTCTCATGTTGCACAACACAACCTTTCCCATGAAGTTGCAGAGCACTGAAGAGCCTTGAGTTGTTTCAGCAAAATCAGACTTCCAGCAAAAGTGAAAATTACTGAAGCTAGAACCCTTAGACACTGATCTCACTGCACATTTAGATGACAACCAGAAAGTGTCCATCAGTTCTCTTAAATTATTTCAGCTGGATGGAGATATACTCATTATTCATTTGAAGATTAGCTCAAACCCATGCAATTTCACTAAAACTTTATAAATTCTAATACTTTTTTCTGTTCTTCCTGCACAACCATTTTTATTGCCTCTTGTACAGAACAACAGCACAGCCCTTCAGGTGATGACCTCTAATATGTAGACCATTTCTTCAGAGTAACAGGCATCAATTAGAGCACCATTCTGGTTGATCCAACTTGCAGCAGAAATTTGAGATGACACAGACCAGCCCCACAACTCATGGAGCGACATTACTATTAATTTCTTGCAGAGTGGGAGTAGATGAGTCAAAAGCATTGTGAGTGCAGATGACTGCATATTGAGCTGTAAACATTGCTTGGATTCACCCTTATCTGTCATTTTCCCCTATTTTCCTTTATTAAACTTAAAGTAGTCAAAGATCAGAGGTTATGGAACAACAATGTACACTTTCATAAAACATGTCTTTAAGGGACAGTTTCTTTTATATTATAGAAGTCAGATGCTTAAGATAAGACAATCTCTAGATGGAGCAGAAGGAATTGATGGTAAGATCACAGAAGAGTTTGGGTTGTGTAGGAGTCTGCCATCAACGGGGAAACAGGCAACTTAACTAATTGTTTGTGATCTAAAGGAAAAAATTATGCTAAACAAATTACATAAAAAAACAAAACAAAAGGAAAAGCCTTCACTAACTGTTAAGGAAAGATAAAATATGCTTCAGCTGAGCATTCAAACTCAGAGTAGAGAGAACAGCTTTGATTATTATAATATTAGAAACAAATTCATGAGCAAGGTCTATCAACATAGCTGCTAAATGCTACTGTACATTTCACAAAATTAGAAGAAAGTGCAAAATTTTTTCGTGCATATCCTATTGCAACTAATTCTTTTTAAATTCCTGAACACGTTGTCTTTCGTTTTGCAGGCCATAAATGAATCACAGATGTATGAAGTTAGTAGGAAAGTTTTCTTTTTGTTAGGTATGCTGGTTTTGGTTGGGATAAATTTGATTTTCTTCACAGTAGCTAGTATGCGGTTATGTTTCGGATTTGTGCTGAAAACAGTGTTGATAACACAAGGTTCTTTTCATTGCCGCTGAGCAGCGCTTACACAGAGCCAAGGCCCTTTCTGCCCCTCACCCCACCCCACCAGCGAGTGGGCTGGGGTGGCACAAGGAGTTGGGAGGGAACACGGCCGGGACAGCTGGGCCCAACTGACCAAAGGGATGGCTGGGACCATATGGCATCGTGCTCAGCATATAAAGCTGGGGGAAGAAGAATGAAGGGGGGGACGTTCAAAGTTATGGCATTTGTCTTGCCAAGTCACCGTTATGTATGATGGAGCCCGGCTTGCCTGGAGATGGCTGAGCACCTGCCTGCCCGTGGGAAGTAGTGAATGAATTCCTTACTTTGCTTGCATGCATGACTTTTGTTTTACATACTAGACTGTCTTTATCTCAACCCATGAGTTTTCTCACTGTTACCATTCTCTCTCCCCCATCCCACCGGTGGGGAGTGAGTGAGCAGCTGCATGGGGCTTAGTTGCCAGATCGGGTTAAACAATGACATTAGGTTATTTCAGAACTGAATATTATGGTGTTCCTTGGAAATTCTTCTACTGTATTTAAAAACAGCCACTTACAGAAAGAATTGACCATACAATTACATCTCATATAACAATTACCATATTACTAACTATTAATGGCTGTGAAAGAAAGGTAGGATTTGCTGCCTCTGATTAGAAAGCAGAACTGTCAGAGCAGTTATTTTGCTTTTCAAGTTACATGATTTAATAAGCTTTACAGGAAAAGCTCCCTTAATATGCACAGAGTGAGTTATGTGCTAGTAGTTATGCTGATAGGTCAAGAATTTCTGACCCATGCAGTAATCAGATGGCAATTTAAAGTGGAGGTAATTCTGTGTTTGGAAAGTATTTCTACTGCTCAACAGATCATCTATTCTAAAAATTACACAAAAGAAATAAAACCATTGTAAATATACATCAGTGTGAATCTTATTTTAAGAATAGTAGGTCTTCTAGATATCTTGTTCATCAGTTTGCTAAGCATTCTTCATTCACCATTCACAACATGCTATTAGATTTAACCCATAGTTTACAAATTCAAATTATCTTTAAATACAAGCAAGTAATGTTTCTGAGACTACTTGTGGTGCCTAAAGATTTTGCAGAACTGAACCAGACTGAAATCTGCAAGGCCAGTGTTTCTAACCACCTCACTAAGAACAGTTAAGTAGAATATGTGCTGACTGGTCTCTTGGAGCATTAAAGTCAACATGTGATGGTATGACAGTGTGAATAATAAGGTAAAAGACACAAAAGGGCACAAATATTTACTTTGGATAAGATTTTTCATTAGTCTTAGGGTCCTTCTGCTATCATGATGACAGTCTGAAACAAGTTTGACAAATTCTGAGTTCCAGGAACTTCTTGGCATATATATATATATATATGTATATATTGGCATGCATATATACATATATATGTAGAGAGATTTGTAAACATTTAGTCAGATAAGGCCTTAGAGATCCCTTTTGGTTTGAAGTCTCTACCTCACTAGTGCTTGGGTTGACCAGGACTTCCTTACCTGCTACATTTCCCATGAACCAAATATTACAACTGCAATGATGTTGCTGTTGCTACCAGAAAACTGCTTTACTGTTGTGCACAGTTTGTTACTTCCAAACAAGAGTTTGAGAAAAGAGAGTGTGACTGGAATACAGGCAGGTGAGGACTAATAAAAATGCAGGTTTCCACCCTGTGTGCTGTAACCAAATATTGTCGAGTAACTGTGCTGAACTTCTGCATTACGTACAGTTTTCAAAAGCATAGGAGACAGTCATATTACAGCTCAACGACCTAGTTTTCCAGGAGGAAGGACCTCATATCATATGCATAACCCAGCAGTTTTGAAACCAGCTGTAGAAGAGAAATCTAGAGTAATGAGGGGAGGAAGGACTACAGGGATTCAAGAGTTTGTACATTGGTGAAAACGCAGCTAAATGTGCCTGCAGGCAGAGGCAGCTCTAATGTTTTTGTGGGAGTGAATTAAAACTCAGAGGCAAAGGATATAAAGTTCTGGTGTGGCTAATCCCACTATTCCCAAGTAAACTCTTCCCTTGCCTGCAGTGCATGAGGAGACAGAAAGAGGAGGCCAAAATGTTGTGAAGAGTAAATTTTCATCCTTTAGCTAATATTTCGTAGCAGAAGGAAGAGAGCAAGGTCACGAAAAGTCAGGCCTCAGATTCATAAATATGATTTCCCAAGTACAAACTTTTGATTTCTGAATGCTCCAGCTCCCCTTCAAATGTGTAGTTAAATCCCTTTGAAAAAACAAGCTATAATACTGTCCCAGCTGTTTAGAAGGAAATTCCATTTACCGTCTCCCTGTAGTTAGAAGGTGCAAGTCCTTTCCCAGACGTGCTTACTTTCTGCTTTCTCACTTTGATCCTCACATACTGCTCCTGACTGAGGCTTATGCATGCAACTCGATAATACAAAGCAGTCTTCCTTGGTATGAATTTGCTTTGATTATTTTTCTAAAAAGAGCTGAGTCATCAAAGAAAAGACAACATCAAATCAAGAATATCTTTAAACTTGAGTCAAGTTAGTAACTGCTGGAATAAGCCTTAGGCAAAGCAGAGCTTTCTGTAATTTAGCAATTAATTATTATTTTGAATCCAAACCCATGTTTTGAAATAATCAGTTTTATGCAGAGAAAGGATGGAGTGGAAATATAGACCCAGGGTGAAGCCCTGTGAGTGTCCCTAATACAGTCAGGAACTGTATTGTTTGGAAGAAATTGGGTTAATATATTTTTCTGTGTTTCTGCTCCAGAAAAAATATTTTCATAGGCGATCTTGCCTTAGCTCTTAACTCCAAACAGGCATCTCACTGCAGAAGAGCAGCTGATACACTCTTCCCAATGGGTGAGCCCAATGGAACTCTACTCTTGCCTTCTTAGCTCCTCATTTTATGGCTAACACTGGTAACAGGTCAGAGAGAGAAGGGCTAAGTAAATGCAGTACTTGTAGCTCGCGCCTTCCTAATAGCTGCAAGGCCTGTATATTTAACCAGGAGATACTGTAAATTACTTTTGTGTTAGCCGAATTCTGGGCAGTTGCAGTGTCAAAATTATTTAATGGCTTTGGATTAGCCGCATCCTATCCTGTCTGAGCCTTGCTCCTTATCTTTAATGTCAAGGGTTGTGAGTGGAAACTGTACTTGTATTCAAGGCCCAGTAGCAGACCTCTTTTGCATATAACAGACATAATTTTTGCAGTCTTTTTTATGTTAGTGGTACTTTGAATGGGAATGCTAGTGCCAGGATAAAACCAGCCCTTAAATTTTTGTTAAACCTTATCCAGACACTGTTGTGGTTTAACTCCAGGCAGTAATTGTGCCATGCAGCCACTCACTCACTCCTCCCTCACCTAGAGGGATGGGGAGGGGAATGGGAAAGGAATGTAAAACTTGAGGATTAAGATAAGAACAATTTAATAATTGAAATAAAATCAAAATGAAAGAACAATAAGAATAATAACAATGACAGTTATAATGAAAAGGAGGGAGAGGGGCAGGAGAATTAAATCCAAAGGGAAGGGAGAAAAGAAAACAAGTGCTGCACAGGACAATCGCTCACCACCTGCTGACCGATGCCCAGCCAGTCCCTGAACAATGATCAGCAGCCCCAGCCAACGCCCCCAGTTTATATAGTCAGCATGATGTCCCATGGTATGGAATATCCCTTTGGCTAGTTCAGGCCAGCTGTCCTGGCTGTGTTCCCTCCCAATCTCCCGTGCCCCTCCAACACTCTCGCCGGCAGGGCCCAAGAAACTGAAAAGTCTGTGACATGGTATAAACATCACCTAGCAACGATTAAAGACATCAGTGTGCTGTCAACATTGTTCTCACACCAAATCCAAAACAGAGCACTGCACTAGTTACTAAGAAGAAAATTAACTCTATTCCAGCTGAAACCAGGATAGACGCCTTAAACACATACTATATATTTTATTTCAATATCTTATAGCATTGTAAGCTCTCTCTGCAGCCTTAACATTTCAATTTTTCACACATTTTCTTTCTCATTTTGATTCAATATCCAGTGAAGCCTCACCTTCTTGGTAGATTGCCACAGGTTGCCAGGCTTGTACGTAATGTCTCAGACTATTCCAGAGGAATAAACACAAATCAGGTCAGGAAAAGGCTTTTTCTCCCCTTTCCGGAAATAAAAGTATGTTCAGTTGACCACGTGTTGTAAGTAGGCACTTTAGGGCCAAGCAATGGTTTCAGCTGAAAAATAGACAGAAAGGCAAAAGATCAAGAGAAGCTCAATTAAAAGTGAATAATACCTGTTCTTCTGTTAAGATCACTGTCACTGATATGACAATCAAAAAACACCAACACATTGTCAGTGGTAGATAAGAGTTGGAAAAAACTCATACAATCTGTTACTCATGGCACAATGTCCACTTTTCCTCCCACTCCATCTTTCCCATTAAACAAGTCACCAGCAGACCCAAACTCTAGATGTAAAGAAAGAGGTTTTTGAGGCCCTGAAAGTAGGAGATTGATAGAGAAGTGCAAATTTAGGGATTTTTTTTTATTAGAAAAAAAACACTTTAATTATCCATCAGAAGAGTCACAGTTCCTTTTTTTTTTTTTCCCTCTTTTTTAATTTTAAATTTTTGGTTTCCTGAAAAAGCCCTTTTACAATCTGATGTGCTAAAATTCAAGAACCTCTAGAATCCATTCCAGGAGCATCTATGGTTATGGTTGTACTGCACTGAATCTTTGATGCTTAGATGTATGGACCATGCAGCCTGGTATCACATAATCTTCTGTGACAAGCATCAGTTGTCTCAATGAAAGACATTAGAGGAGAGGTGGCAAATGAGCCCTCTAAGAGGGGGAAGAGGGGAATGGGGGAACTGTCTAATATTTAGATCATAGTAATAATTAGGAGTATAGAAGCTTTGTTTCTAAGTCTGTCTTATTCCTTCTGTTTTCTCTATAATTATGGATACCCTAGCCATCTGTAGAAACACTCAATTTCTGAATTATTTCAGTTTTGTCTTTGTCATTCTTGTGCAATTGCGTTTTTCTGTCTAATCCTATACTGTATGAAGACAAAAGTCCTGTTATCAGCTTCTGAAGAGATCACTTTTATCTGCCATTCCCTGTTTGTCATGCTATGCACACAGCTCAAAAGATGTGCTCAGGGCCAGGTTAGCCAAATGTCCGTATCACTTGTCTGCAGATGTATCTTCATGGCTAGTTTTGACAGCTCCGGTTCCCAAGAAGCCTTTAATGAATTTTTGTCATCAGTCTGCTTTGTGGATGCAACAAAGCAACCTCTAAGTCCCTCTTGAAGATGCCTCAATGACTTTCCCACAATGGCTTGGATGTAGGCTGCTGCAAGGTCGGATGGAAAGTACAGGCAGACTCAGACGAAGGCTGAATTTACTTTGTGAAGTGTGGATATGGGTGTCACATGCTGAGCCATATGCTGTAGGCAGTTTGGGCTATAGAAGAGCCCCAAAGCCAGACGAGCAAATGAAACCACCTGCCTTCCCTGTCTAGATCCTTCACAGATCAATGGAGGGTATATTTTTGTCATTTTTCCTCTACTTAAGGTTACTCATTGACCACCTAAGAAAACCAATGGTAATGATAGACTTCCTTTTTTGTGTTCAAAGAGAAAAAGTTACAAGATTGACATTTTCTGCATAGGTAATATTAGTGTTTTCCAGGAAATCTTTAGCTCATTGCTCCATCAATCTACATAAAAAGTTGCTGTGATTTGTGGTCAGGAAGAACATTAAAGAATAGGGTTTGATGCACATATCTTTTAAAGATCCTATTTTTAAAACAATGTGAGAGATCGTCAGGACAACTACCCTCTGTAATTTGCAAAGTATTAATATTACTTGTGAGAAGTCAGTTCTTCATATGGAAATATTTGTATGTATTCAGACTAACCTACTAGTTTGTTTAGAGAATGTTTTTTTTCCATTTTCAAGGAGCTTATCTCAGGCTACATTACATCACTTTTCCTTCTTAGATGGCACTGAAACACTTCAGGTTTATGAAACTTTGTTTCCTTCTAGTTCCAACAGTGACAAAATTTTTGTTTTGTTTTGTGTTTTGCTTTCCATTGCTTAGGAAACAGATTTGCAGTTGATTCTTTATTTCAGAATCATTCCCCCTCCCTATTATGATTTTCTTAGGGATTTTTCTCTGGTGGTGGCTCATTTTTTTACTAGGCTTTTTAAAAACATTCACCTAATTTGATTTGTACTTGCCAGTCTCACTTTGAACAGAGATATGTAAAGCATTTCCAATCTGATTTTTTTCCCATAGCTATAAAAAATGGCTAAGAAAGAGTTATTCCTACAGCTGCCTTCCACTAATGTGAGGTCAGAGGGTTAAACTTCTCGGTTAATTGCTAATACTGGCAAGGAATTCATTTGCATGGGGAGAAGATAGTCCGAAGCAGACGAGAGTGAGGTTCTGCAAATTATGGGCTAGTGGCTATGGAGGAAAGCCCCGCAGAATGTGTTGGGAACACTTCTGGGAAAAGTCCGTAACACTCACTAAATGTGTATATAAAATATGCCTCCCACAGATGACTTTATGTTGCTCTGCATTTACCATTTTTGTCACCTATTGTGAAAGGAAAGCAATATGACATTAGAGAAATGGATTGTATAGCTGAAGAGGTGGTGAACAGCTTTTACATTTTCCCATTTCTTGCCAGAAGGTGAACTTTTGGAAAATCCTTTCAGATACATCCAGTGAAACACGAATATATTGAGACCATACTATATGTCCAAGTGGAAACAGAGACATTCCTTCTGTTTTGGACTGAAAAGCATGAAGCAGAACTTGGAACAGAGTAACCTTGTGATTTAGCAGGTTTGGCACTTTTTCTTCCCATATGTAGAAGTCCAAAACACAATGCCTGGGGCAATATTCTCTAAAGGATATTTTATTTCTGAAAGCAAATTGGAACAGTTGATCAGAAATCTCTCATCTTTTTTCATAAAAACAAGAATTCTACTCTCTTGTAACACAGCTGAATCCTGTAAATTTTCCTATACTTCCCATTTAATAGGGTATTCTTCTTAACTTCACATGTTAAATGTTAGTAAGAATGTGGCATGCCTCCTAAATGTTTCCCCACTTTCAAAAGACAGCTACATTAATTTGATTAAATATTCTGTATGCAAGGTGTGTACACTACTTTGGCACGGTCACTGAGAAGAGATGCTATATTAATGTGATATTTAATATAGTTCTAAATAATAGAAGAATAATAGAAGTAGGTTCCGGG
>JAVJGI010000060.1:89204089-89218262 GCA_035590275.1 Ibycter americanus
CAAAAAAAAAAAGAAAAAGAAAAAAAAAAAGCCCCAACTTCATTTAAATAATGATTGATGGCATCACACAATGATACAATAACTAATTTCCTGACTGGTAAAAACAAAGCAGTGTGTAATTTTAAAGAGTATTCTTCAAGAGCAGGAGATATTTAAGGCTTGACTTTAGTCATGTAGTGCAGACAAAATTGCAAGTGACTACATATGGTTTCTGTGAAAGGGTCCCAGCACTGGCCTTTACTAGAAAGAAGGTATTGGAGAAATTTTTTTCAAAAGGAATCCCACGCCCAGTACTCAGTAGCTACTTCTATCTAGATAATTAATATACTTCTGTAAATGACAAATACATACGCTTGATTCAACAACTTCCCTGGAACTTTTGTGACTTTTAAGCAAACACTGACGCTTCCCTCGTTTAGAGAATAACCACTTACTACAAAAGCCTCACCTATCCTTGAGTGCATCTGCCTATTTGTGGAGGCAGGATAAATGTGTTTTCCATCTTCCAGTATTGACTTTTCTTAATTCTGATGGTGCATGTTTAAATTCCCCCTCAAATATCTGGCAAATTGCCCCATTGCACAGATTACTCTTACCTCCTCAGTCACATAACTAATTTGTGGGGCAAGAGGCTGGGTGATATGATTTACTTGGGATTGCCCAGAGTTAGGCTGGGATTAGAAGTGACTCCAGGACTGTGATTTGATGTCTTACTACATTGCGAAGCCTCTCAGCATTGGCTAGAAGACCAATCAGACCAGGCAGATTTGTTATTGTCCTTTTTTTTTTCTGTTATCTTCATGGTCTTGTTTGAGGGTTTTTTTAAGATTACTTACAGATCATCTTTTTTTTTTTTTTTTTTTTAATTTAGCGTGATTAGTAACACGCCTCAAAGCAAACGCAAACACTTGATTCCAGGCTCTGAAAGAATTAAACCTATTATATTCCTCTTCCAGGCTAAGATACTAGTAAGTCGTTCTTCCAGTTGAGAGAGTGGAATTTGGCCTCACTTTCCCCCAGAAGGTTTGCTTTGCTGCAGAGCTTCTTGTGTCTCAGCCCTGGGAAAGTGAATCATAAAACCAGCTTCTTAATTAGCTATAGGATAAATCTCCAAGAGAACTCTAGGATCTGTTACTAGAAAAATCTCTGAGCAAACAACCTAGATTAACTAAAACTGAAAATACAGTCTGTTGCTTAAAAACTAATACAAAATGACTGGCTGATCAACTGGCAAAGCAGATGTCTCAGGTGAGTAATGGAATAAACCATGCACCAGCTGACAAAGAAGATGACTGTACTTTGTGGATAAATTGACACATATACAGAGTACTAATCCATGTCTGCTGGTTTAATTGACTAATGATGAAGTGTGACTCCAAAAGTAAACAGTGAACAGTTAAATCTAATCTGAAGTACCAGCACTCAGGAAACCAGTGCTTCAGCTTCTCTGAGAGCTTGTGCCAGGCAGAAGACAACATGTACAGTGAATGTGCAGGTTAAGGAAGGCTTGAAAAGCAATCAGTTTGCTGGTGGTAGCAAGTTAAAACTCGTCACCCCTATTAACTTTCAGCACAGGTTGCCACTGACAAGTAGGAGGGACAGATGTGGCCAAGAGTAAAAAGGAATAGGATCCTTAACTAGACTGCAGCAGAGTACCATTTTCATAGCTTAGTATTTATCTTGATAGTGCATTCATGCTTATTCTACTTCAAAATATATGTTGTATAGGTATATAACAGATCAATACCACTAACAATTGGAAATTTCATACAGAACTTCAGAATAGCATTGCTGTTACAATGGGAAGTCATTCTTTCCATTCAGTTACTAATGTCTGGCTGTTTGTCATTATACAAACAGGTGGAGTTTGATGAATATGTACTGAGAGAGACTGAAGCTGCCCATTTCTCCTCAATATGGCCTCCTGCTGCCCCATCCACCTGCTTTGAATTTACTTCCAGAATGCAGCATTTTTCACCATTTGCTCAAGTGCTTTCTAAGGGGGCACTCCATCCTGACCACAATTTGTTTTTCATAGAATGCAGAATATGCATCCCCAAGCACACTATGCTGTTCTGTATTACTATAATTGTTATTAATATAAAGTATTCCCCAACTCCACAGAGTATTATAAAGTCAAACTACACTAATAAACACCATCAGTTAAAGTGTCAGAAAAAGAATGTATTTTTTCAATATAGAAAAAACTAAACTGAAACATCTTTGCCTAAGGACTAGAGAGTGTAACCCTTTTGCTGTCAAATTCTTCACTAGTTGAGTAAGTCCTTTCAAATCAAGGAAGCTTCATGGATGAATAGAATGGGACTGTGCCTCTGAATTAATGTTGAATCAACCTGAATGAAGGTTGTACAATGTAGTCCAAAAATAGCACGACAGAAAAGGAGTTAAATTAGATAGAGGCATAATGCATAGCTAAAATGACCCAATTTAAATTTATATCATCAGACCAAAGAGTATTCAGATTTCCACAGTTACTGACTTCTTAAATTAGAACATTTAACTTGCAGTCTTGCAAATCATTATGATTTAGCATGGCAAATGCTTCATGGCAGCAGAGATGGAATTACATGTCTGTATGTTTCCAAGCAAGTGATTTTTACCTGACATGGAGCTACAGCACCTGTCCTACAGTTCAGTCTGACATAAAGTCTGGCATGCCAGAAGATTCTGAATTTATAGAATCATACAGTAATTCAGGTTCGAAGGGATGTTCAGAGGTCATATCGTGTAACCCACTGCTCAAAGCAGTTCTACATAGATCGGACCATTCAAAGACATCTCTAGTTAAGTCTTGAACACCTCCAGTGGTAGACATTCTTGAACACCCCCAAGAAAAGATGTTATTAAAAAAAGCCAGCATCTAATAACATTTAATAAAAATAGCCAACAGACTATAAAGACTGCGTTAGACTGAAGAAGCAGAAAGTAATACAGGAGTAATCAAAAGAGATCAAATCAAAGATTTCTACATGACAGAGTATCTCACTGGGTTGCTTTGATTAGTTTTTGTATCATTTTGTAAGTGACTTCCCACCTGGAATCTGTCCATAACCTCATTCCTCATCTTTGTGTATCAGTTCCTCACACCACTGTCCACTGTTGGTATTACTAGTGGCTTCATCCCAGCAGAGATGAAAACCCTTAAAGGACATCTGAACACATCAAAAATGACACAACTAATGCAGATATATCTATGCTGTCACTATGTCTGTAACCAGTTTCCAGAAGCCCATGGCAATCTTGAGGGATATGGACCAGGTGAAGAGTGGAGTCAAGATGCTGAACTTTAGAAGAACAGACTTTCAGTTAAGTGGATGGGATCCCCTTGAAAACTGCCTTCAGAGATGAAGTTGCTGAACAGACCTGGCAGTTCTTTCAGGACTCTTTTCTTAGAGTGCAAGAGCTCTTGGTTCTCACATGTAAGAAATGGAACAGATCCTCCTGGAAGACATGTTGAAACCTATGGAAGAGACAGAGGTGATCAGAGATAGCCAATATAGCATCATGAAGGGAAAATCATGCCTGACAAACTTAGTGGTCTTCTACAATGTGGTAGCTGCATCCGTGTGTAAGGGAAGAGCTATGGATGTCATCTACCTGGACTTCTGTAAGTCCTTTGACATGCTCCCCCACAACATTATTTCCAGAAGCAACGATCTTTGCTAAGGGGCAATCAGCACACAATAATTGACTTAGTCACACCTCACCCTAGTAAAAATCTGGCATTTAGAATCTTCTCTTTTGAGGACGAGAACTCCAGCCACCAGATGGGTTGATGGGTCTCACTTCTCCCTAAGCAGTGATGCCTCTTTGGTACAACTTGCATCTCTGACTATGTCAGATGTTATCTGGGAAAATATTGTTTAAAAAAAGCACTGAACTCAGCTCGAGCTTGAGCTGATTGAGAGATGCTTTAGAGCTAAACTGTTTACCAAGTCTGAGACTAGGATTAGGTCTAGCAGCACCTAGACTCCTCTCTGAGAAGGAGTTTAGAAAGCAAGGGGATCCTTTCTGAACCTCATGACTCAGCCTGATGGTTTTTCCCACCCCTGGCCACACATTGAACTCATACACATAATGCAACACCTTCCAACCCAAA
Organism: Ibycter americanus; assembly: GCA_035590275.1. Classification (NCBI taxonomy): domain Eukaryota; kingdom Metazoa; phylum Chordata; class Aves; order Falconiformes; family Falconidae; genus Ibycter; species Ibycter americanus. Next base: position 89,208,210 of record JAVJGI010000060.1, read on the forward strand.
CCATTCTACTATTCCATGATTCTACAACCAACAGTGAAGAATTTTCAGGTTATTGCAGCCTTTAATCCAGTACTCCATAAATGATAGAGTACTCTCTTCAGCTGACATCGTATTACCACTGGAATACATTATTGCAATAACATCAGTTGGTCTTGGGGTACCTTCTACAATCTGTAAGAGGATAGAAATGCTAAATTTACAGAAGTAACACGCTGTAAAAAACCCACACACTTTCTAAAGCTGCTTAGGTTTATGTCATTGGAAGTTGTTCTTAGGTGTGTGAACATAATTTATATTGGATTAAAATTATGTTAATTTGGGGAACAGGACCTAGGACCATGGAGATGCACAACCAAAGGTTGTAACATTTAGATCACAGTTACACTCCTCTTACGTTTTCCTGTTCAATGGCTTTTGTACTGCTGGCTGCCCAGTGTCCTAGCATTACCAGTAGTCACGGACCACATTTTTAGCTAAAGAATTAATCCATATGATGGTTAGGGAACTCTCATTATGAGTACTGACTTCGAGAGGTTATGAATGATTTAGAAACAATTTCCTACTTACAATGTTAAACAAAACTTGGGATGCTAGCCAGTGCCTGCTGAAATCAAAGTGCTTCAGTGGTTACTGGATAAACATCTTTTGAAAATTTCTTCATTGTATTTTGTAGCTTGATGCTTAGATCCTGACTAGAGCTAGCTCTTTTTCCATTAAATAGAGAAAATTCTGGGGGAAAGAATGTAGCCAAGAAATCAGATCTGAGGTCTGATGGTCTACAAATACAACTCTAATTTTTTTTTTGGTGTTCCAAAAATGTTATCACACTGATGTGCTGCAGTGTGATTTAGGTCAAAAATTTTCCTTGTTTAAGTGTTTGAATTTGATGTGGAATGAGATAGTTGTCCTTGTTGGAGAGGATGACGGAAAGGTCAGGACTGGCAGTGATGTATGGAAATAAGAACTAGAGGGAAAGAGTGAAAAGCTCGAGGGGAAGGATCTGTGCTGAGAGACAAAAGTCTAAGATTATAAAACAGAACAATAAATCTGTTAAGAGTTGAAAGTGAGGAAATAAGGCTTGGAGGTTACAAAGAAGTCTCCTACAGTGTGGTGTCTTCCTTTGAAGCAGTTGTGGTGAACCATGGGAAAGGAGGTTTGAACCACTCTATTAGATAATTTTTTGAGACTATGGAAACCTGAGAGGGTGCAACTCAGTATTAAATCAAACCTGTAATGGTGTTCATTCAAGAAATGTAAGTGAAATATTTCAAAGTTTATTAATTTTCTTGTGTACTCCACTCTCTTAAAGGAGTTGGTAGTTTATCTACCTCAGTTCAGGATGAAAATTACTTTGAAAAATAGTAGAATATTTTCCACAGGTTCTGCAACTTTAAATCCAGATCTTTAGTGGTCCTTGTTACAGGCATGGAAAGGGTAGGAAGACTGATGCTGAGCAAAAGATGCTGATTTTTAGGTGATGGATGGGTCACCTGTAGTGATCATGTATTGGTAAAGGGAAGATAGCAGGTTACTTTGAATTCATAATTAGTTGCATAGGTTCAGCAACATGGAAGCAAACCTTACTGCGCTAATGGAAAATAGTAATAGAAGGTAGCTGGCTTTTGGGTAATTTGCAGAAATGCTGTGTCTAGGGACTGGGTGAGGAATTTCATATCTGCACAACTGCTGGACTGTTTGGATTTGTACTCAAACTTTGCCACTGCTACCAGTCTCTATTTAGAGCTGTATGTAGTTCTGCCACCTGCAGCTGTGACATTCCAACTTGCGTTGTAATCTTCAGAGCTAAAACTACACAAGGGAGAAAAAAGTAGCAGATGGAGTCACGTCATTTACACTGAATACTGCAGGAAAGGCAGCCAGATCACAGCAGATCAGGGGGAAAAATCCATTTTTGTCACTAAGCAGCAGAAGAAAAAATAAATCACAGATAGAAAGGGATTAATTTCTAAGGGACCAGCTATTAAATGTAGCATGGAAATTGGCCTCTATCAGAAGTTTTCAGAATTTAACTTGACAAACTATATGCAACAGTGAATTATTACTTGAAACTCATAACCCAAGGCTGCAATACAGGGATAGAGAAGGCAAAAATTAATTAATCAGCAATCTAAGCTGATAGCAATATTCACTTTTAGATGCCTGGTGAACAGAAGTAAGGACACAAAACGGACTTACATAAATTATAGGTCATTGGAGATACCAGCACTCAAATCTGTGAAGGTCTCAATGTTAAATGCAGAAGTGTTGTAACAAGATAAATAACAAGTGTTTAATGATAGCAGAAAAACAATAATAACCTACAATCAGATGGATAATAAATTATGGACAGATGGTAGTTGGAATCTGCAAATATTTCACTGTCCAATCTGCCTTCATCCATTGGTATCATTTTAAATTGGATTCCAAAAAAGATGCTATACCCCACCCCCACCCCCTTTTTTTCCCCAATATTCATTATTAGCATCATGTTGTGTGGATATGTTTCATGGTTTGTTATGATACATCACCAACAGGCCTTAGTATTTTGAATTTGCAGCACTGGAAAAAAGCCACGATAATTTTGGGTTTGTACATTTTTGTCTCAAAAAATTTTGTAAAGTGAAACTTCCTCTTTAAAGAACATTTTTATTGCAGAAAACATATTGGAAGTTTCACCTCAGTCAAGCAATGGTATGACTTTGAAAGTAAAGTAGATTTTCCTGTCCAAATAAATATATTGTACAAACATAGTAGGTACCTTGACAAACAAATAGCGTTCAAGGACAAAGTGTGTATTCACATTCATTTAGTAATGTTGTTAAAATTACCTATAGGTATTTAACTTCATGGGTCACAAATGAAGAACAGGATTTTTTCTGAGTTGTGCTTAAAGCACATTTTATCTCCCAAAAGACCAACATGAAACTTGGTCTTTTTTTTAACATCCTCTTTTTTATGTTTTCATGTACAGTGTTGTTCTCAGCTTGAGGATGCTGAAAAATCTCTCTTAACCTGAATCTTATTTAAAAATACAAGGAAAAATACCAAACCGCTTTCGAAGAGTTTGTACAAAGGTATAAAACAGCAGCAAAGGGCACTTTCTTTGTAATATCACTCTCCCTAGCAAGGCGGAGGGGAAGGAAAGAAAGAGAGAACTTCAACTCATTTGAAGCAGGCTGTCCATCAAAGACACCTGCGGTTCCTCAGACACAACCATTCATCACCACCATCCTACCAGAGTAGAAAAGGGGTTTTATGAGCAACTTAATGAGCTTAATTCCCAAATCTGACAGAGCTTAGCCCCAGGTAGCTGGGCTCTGAATGGTGGTCTTAAATTTAACACCTTTATGAAATTCTATCTTTTTGTGAAGTGTAGGTCGGGACTGGGAAAAGGAATTGCAAGGGCATCTGTTTTGTTCCTGTAGTATTCAGGGTAGTAAAGTTAAGGGTCAGTTTGCTTTGATTTATACACTCATGCCAAACTAATATGCTAATATCTTATTTAAATCAAGGTGTATGAATTTGCATACTGTAGTGTTCTATATCCCATTGAGATCTTCACTGCCTCAATGCTCTGTGTTCTCCTTGTGCTTCAGTTTCAAGGACTTTTTAACCTCTGGAAGAATTTATTATGTGCCTTCCAGATGGAAAGAAGGGGGAGAAAAGAAAAAGGCAGTTTATTATAACACATCTAAAAGAATTATTAACCTTTCCCATGTAAGACACAAGACAAAATCTATGCTATTCATACACAAAGAAATCTGGGTAGATGAACTAAATATTTAATTGAGAAATTTAGCTATATGTTAATGGTTTTCTAATCAATATGTACAAAGGCCTTAAGCAGTACAAGATAATCAGGAAGCAGGAGGCATCTATGGGTTGTGTTGGGTTTTCTCCCATTGATTTGCTTTCTTTTGAGAAAATAATGTATTTTGGACTTTAAAAAATGAATGGTAGCTAGGAACGAATGGTAGTAAACAATATTCTGAAGTGGTTCCATTTGTAAGATTTTTGCAGAAGCATGTCTATTTGGTGAAAGTAGCATTGAACTATGTCCCAGAGCATTCACGACAATGACACTTTCTACATGTCAAGTCTGGGGAGCAGTCACCCCAAGTAATAAGGAAACAGGTAATTAAGGAAAGTAATTTGAAAGGTGAAAAAACCCCCAAACCTAACAAAAATCCCCATTTATTCAGTTAGGGGTGGTTTGAAAGAAATCCAATTGTCTTTCCATATATTTCTATCCACAATTCAGAAAATGCAACTCTAGAAAATTAAACCTTCAGGAAAAAAGTAGCCTACTTGCAAAGAAAGAATTGTCAGAAACATACAATGAACTAGATCCCAGAAGTTAAGATGAGCTGGGGAGAACCGAAAACTCCAATGGAGTACTAAGGGTGTTGAAACTGTAATAAATTGAAAAGACTTATGAAACTCAGCAGAGAGATGGCAGGAAGACTTGTTTTGGAGGGCTTTTAATGAACCTGATAATGAAAGAGGTGAGTTAATTTTGGAGGCAGTAGTTGAATTCTTATATGCTGTTCTGAATAATGAAAGCTAGAAAGTTAATTTGGGGTTGGTCCAGAAATGGATTGGAAGAGACCATTAGAATAAGTTTGGTGTAAGATGGTGAATCAGTATCTTTTCTGATGACGTGACATGTTATATGATTTTCTGCAGCTCCCAAGTTTCAAAATCTGTTTAGCTGAATTGTATAATCTTGTTGAGTTTTTAGTTATTTTGTGATTATATTTAAGATGTAGATATAAATACGTAAAGACTAATTTTTCAGAGGTTCCAAATATTGTTGGCTTCCTCTGAGAACAGAGAATGACAGACATGCCCCTGCCCCTTCAAAATATGCATACAAGAGAGTATTTTCTAAATATGTCAGTTAACATTTTTGCATTATTTATACATAATTAGATATAACAGTGAGTAAAGGTGTCAAAAACCCACTGTAGTTTCTATTCTGTCCTCCTGCCAGAACTTTATTCTATCAAAACTACAGTACTTTGCTAAGATCCAGCCTATCTTGTCTTAAAGCATCTCCCAGGAACAAATATGGTAATATCTAGAAGCTGTAGTACTGAAACAGATGACAGAACTTTTCCAGAGTTTGGACACATGTCACAGAGCCTCTCCGATAAGATTGTGCAGCTTGAATTATTTTCAGTTTTTCATGTTTCAAATATAAGTGCAGACTTAAGGCTCTGGATGTTTTGATTCATGTCTCTGTGCTTTAGTTTCATTTACCTATTTCCTTGCCATAAAAGGCATCTGACTTGTGTGCATGCTAGTTCATCATATTCACTTCATAACGTTAATTAGGTTTATTTCACCATAAGCTGTGCTGTTTTGGTACAGTGCTCCATTTCACGCCTTTCTTTCCCTGCAGTACAAGTCTGCTTTCTGTCTCATTGTCTTTCAGTATATGAAAGATGAGTTAGGATTTAACAGAAGTTGTCAGTCTCTTGTTACCACCTTGTTTAATGTCCAGCTATTAAATTTTAATAATGCTGATCTTGCTTATATAAAAAACATTTCCTTGACATATTTTCCCCTTTTTACCATAGTTCTAAGATTTCATGGTTACAAACCTCCATTCACTACTTCATTACCAACACTTCCCTTTTGTCACTGGCTCTTCTGCCATTGGAAGACCTATGATCATTCTTTTCAATGGAGAGAAATATTTTAAAAAACATTTTGAAATATCTTTTGGTGGTTTAAGCTGTAAACTAGATTCCTTCCATGTATAGATAAGCTTCACATAGATCTTGTTTAAAGTTCATATTTTATGTCAAGGGCAAAATTAAACCTTCTCTGACCTGCATTTCTATAAAATATTTTTTTTTAAAAACCCCCCAAGCTTAGTGAATAGCAGGGTTTGGGTTTTTTGGGGGTTGGGATTTTTTTTTTTTAAATATATTAACCCTCAATGATTTAGATGCATTTCTATTCTTCTGATTTAAGGTTGCCAGACAGTAATAGTGCTTGCATACCAGATATTGTCATATTTTTGTAGTTCTACTTTTCAAATAAACTGGTGAAACCAGTCGGTTGAATTCTATGGAATGATATGTTGTAAATACAATTCATCTTTTCTCATTTAACTTGCTGCAACATTGCAACAACAAGATTTGTTTGCTTTTGAGACTGTGGCAACAGGCAGAGACAGAAGGGTATTTTAGTAGCATTTATACACTTTCCATTCCCATCATTCCAGAAGCTGAACACGTATGAGAAAACATTTCACTGACTAATACCATGTATTTGTATTCTTACTCTATTTCATGTTTAAAAAAAGTCTGATACATAATACTTTTGCTGTAGTCTCAGAAATGAATTATATTTTTTTCATATTAGTCTTCTGGGCATTAGTTGATGTTTGAAATAGTAGTCAAATTTTTTTTTTATATGAAAATGGATAAATTAGATTTCCTCCTTAACACATTAAACAGTGTTAAATTATTTCTTACTGATATTCTAAAGAGTAGTTTCCTCATTCTTTGCGGACTTTGGAGAATAACAAGGGGCCTAGTTTTTTAGGAGCTGAACGTGGGCTGCAGTGCATTGCTCCATGCGTGATACTTCTGAACAATACCATGGCATCTCTTTCTTGTTTCTAAAAAAAAGCTTTCAAATACAATCAAAATGTGAACAGGTGTAAAGATTTCCATGTAATGTGAGCCTCATCAGGTAAAAATCAAAATTTCCTTCCAATTTATGAAAAAAGTAATAGTCAAGATAATCAACTTGTGCAAGTAAAAATTTTTGTGCAATGCACAGCTAAGCTTCCAGATTCCTGGTCACAGAATATGATAGACAGCAAATACATAAACAGGATTACTAGGAGCTGAAACACAGATGTAAACTTCAGGTAAGGTCATAAATGGAAGAGAGGGCCTATGGGAGGAGATAGCACTCTATCTTGACCTGTTCTTAAACTTTATCACTATTTGGTATCAGTGGTCACTGTCAGATGGGAGACTGGGCTAAATGGATACCTGGGCAGACATGGAGGACTGTTCTTGCCGTTAATTTTTACCTTGGCAACGTAGCCAAGGTAAAAGCCACAGCATTGACTGGCCACTGTTGTCGTGAGACGTGGAATGGGCACTGGCACAGTGATAGCTGGATGCTCGACTGCCTCTCAGGGTGTTTGCTCAGCTGTCAGGGAATCCCTTTACCCTACTCCCAACCCTATCCTCTGGATAGCAGGAGTGGGTTTGACTCATGTGATATGGTCATAACAACAGGTTTGGTTTATTGCCCTGCTCCAGCTGTGGTGATCAAGCACAGGGCTACTCCACAGGTACCCCCGGACAGCACCAGTCACATGGTTACATGTTCTGTTGTCCTTTTTTTTCATGTCTTGACTCCCCTTTTCACTATTGTTCTACCTCTCTTTCTCTGACCTTGTCTCCTCCCAAATAAACATCCAGTCCAAGTTACTTTTTCATTCTTTGTCCCAGCTGTTCTACAACAGTATACAAATCCAGTATTTCTGACGTTACCTAGGTAATCTTCATCCTTACACAGTACTGCTGGGACAGTTACCTAGCCACAGTTGGTCTTTCAACACTGTACTCTTCAAAAGGTCCCCAATCCTTCCCTCCAAGGACCTGTGCAGTTTCATTGTCTCTCCCTTTGACTTGTTGTCCTGGTTCTAGCTGGGAAATTAAGCTAAACCTTGTGGCACTAACTATAACTGTGTCAGCATGTCGCTGGGTTATTTATGTCCAGCAGTTTCTCATTGAGCAGTTCACCATGCCCAAGCCATTTAGCTCAGCCTCAGGCCAGGAACAAGTGCATGCCCTAGTCGTTTGCCTGCAATCCTAACAGAGCCCATTGTAATTCTTTTTCCCTAAATCAGTTTATCAAGAGGCTGCTTAACAGATTAAGTAGGTGATATTATTCTGTATATAATTGTTAACTGATTTGATCCCACCACTTTTCTAATTTAGTGATTATTACATAGGCCTGCCCTGTTCCCTTCTCCCAAGGATCTCTTACTACCCATAGGTGGAAGCTGGGTACTGGCCCAGACTGATCTTTGGTTTAAGACTGTGTACTACCTGTAATATTCTTATAGTTTAGAAACAGTCTTCCTCCCTGAATACAAGATTATTTCTGTTGTTTAAATTGTCCTTGAAATTCCAGTTTAGGATCATGTATAGAGAAAGGATGTTCAGACAGATAAACTGTCAGGTGGTTTAGTTCCACCACCCCCACTCCCCCACCCCCCCTTCTACATTAACCATAACGTCACAGAATCATAGCATCATTTAGGTTAGAAAAAACCTTTAAGATCATCATGTCCAACCATTAACCCAGGACTGCCAAGTTCACCACTAAACCATGACCCTAAGCTCCACATCTATAGGGTTTTTAAATGCTTCCAGGGATGGTGATTCCACTGCCTCCCTGGGCAGCCTGTTCCAATGCTTGACCACCAATTCAGAAAGGAAAATGTTCCTAATATGCAGTCTAAACCTCCCCTGGCCCAGCTTGAGGCCATTTCCTCTTGTCCTGTTGCTTGTTATCTGGGAGAAGAGACTGACCCCCACCTGCCTACAGCCTCCTGTCAGGTAGTTTGTAAAGAGCAATAAAGTCCCCCCAAGCCCCCTTTTCTCCACGTTAAATAACCCCAGTTCCCTCAGCTGCTCCTCATAAGACCTGTGCCCCAGACCCTCCACCAGCTTCAGTGCCCTTCTCTGGACAACCTCCAGCACCTCAATGTTTTTCTCGAAGTGAGAGGCTCAAAACTGAACACAGTATTCAAGGTGCATGCTCATCAGTGCCCAGTACAGGTGGATGATCACTGCCCTAGTCCACTGGCCACACTGTTTCTGATACAACCCAGGATGCTGTTGGACTTGGTTACCTGGGTACACTGCTGGCTTCTATTCAGGCAGCTGTTGACAAACATCCCCAGGTCATTTTCTCTTGGACAGCTTTCCAGCCACTCTTCCCCAAGCTTGTAGCGCTGTGTGGCGTTGCTGTGACCCAAGGGCAGGACCCAGCACTGAGCCGTGTTGAACCTCCTACAACTGGCCTCAGCCCATCGGCCCAGCCTGCCCAGATCCCCCTGCAGAGCCTTCTGCCCTCCAGCAGATCAACACTCCCACCCAACTTGGTGTCATCTGCAAACTGACTGAGGGTGCACTCAATTCCCTTGTACAGATCATTGATAAAGATATTAAACAGGGCTGGCCCCAATAGTGAGCCATGGGGAACACCACTTGTGACCAGCCACCAGCTGGATGTAACTCCATTCACCACCATTGTGGTCTCGGCTGTCCGGTCAGCTTTTAACCCAGCATAGAGTACATTCATCCAAGCCATGAGCAGCCAGTTTCTCCAGGAGAATGCTATGGGAGATGTAAATTCTCGGTTTTGTTCTGAGTTCCAGCCAAAGCTCTCTGTTCATGCAGACCAGTCTTCTACCTCTTTGGTTTGTCTATTGGCACAGGGGGACAGCCTTCTCCTACAACTTTACGATTTCCTTCTTGAAGAATGTCCAGTCTTCCTGGACCGCTTGGTCCTTCAGACTGCCTCCCAAGGGACTCTGTCAACCAGGGTTCTAAACAGGCCAAAGTCCGCACTTCAGAAGTCCAAGCTGGCAGTTCTGCTGATCCCCCTCCTTACTTCTCTAAGAATCAATAATGTATTTTGTGATCATTGTGCTCAAGACATCCTCCAAACACCACACCACCCACCAGTCCTTCCCTGTTTATAACCAGCAGGTCCAGTGGGGCATCTTCCCTGGCTGGCTCACTGACCAGCTGTGTCAGGAAATTACCTCCCCCACACTCCAGGAACCTCCTAGACTGCTTCCTCTCCGCTGTGTTGTATGATCATTCAAATACAGGACAGGAAGTGAAGCATGCAACTTACCTGGGCAAACACCATGAACAAGGGAGCCTGAGTTCTGGAAAAGTTACATTCCATGCAATAAAATTCTAAGGTTTTTGAAGACAATGAGAACAAATCTGAAAAACAAACAAGGAGAGAAAATTGTGATCTGAGGGGGGGTGGGGG
>JAVJGI010000060.1:89224797-89244203 GCA_035590275.1 Ibycter americanus
GGGAGGGGAAGTGGAGAGGCCCTGGTGCTGATCTCTTCTCCCTGGTATTCAGTCATTGGATGCGTGGGATGGTTCTCTAAGCTGCATCAGTCAGGGGAGGTTCAGACTGGATGTTAGGAAACATTTCCTTACCAAGAGGGTTGTCAAACACCGGGTGGGCTTCTACAGAGGTCGCCAATGCTCCATACCTGTCAGTGTTTAAGGGGCATTTGGACAATGCCCTTAACACCATGCTTCATTTTTTGGTGAGCACTGAAGCGGTCAGGCAGTTGAGCTAGACAATCATTATAGGACCCTTCCAACCGAAATAGTCTATTCTGTTCTGTTGTGTGGACTTTATGACTCTATGCTCAGCTCACTGAGGCAGTCTGCCTTCCCAGCAGAGACAAACATGAAAAGCTCTATGAAACACTGTCATCAGAGCTGATTTCCCACAACTCAGTTGTGGACAACCTGTGTAACCAGCTCCTCCAGTCTGTGCGCTAGTTCTGCATTGACATTGTACATGGATTTTGAAGCAAGCCCATCACCTCAAGGTTACTGTGAATTTCCAAATACAGGTGTCACAAGTAACTTCTTCCCATACCTATATGCTGACTCAATCAGTCTAAAAAATCAGACCTTCTTGCAGAACCACTCTGTATGTCAAACACCAAGCTCTCTTTCTTTGCAGGAATTGCTTGCATTCTTCCTGTGAATGTGCAATAATGTCCTCATAGAGGCCTAAATACCTGCTTTTACAAGAACTCTATCTCAAAATATGGTTGACTGACATAGAACACTTAGTGCTTAAAATGGCAGGAAACGTGCTATCCTTCCAATGCTCATGGTATTCAAAACAGATCCACCCTAAACAATTCCTTTCATCTTTAACTCTTCCCCAGCCCCTTCCTGAGCATCTCCTTAACTAAGTACATACACTCTATCTTAAATTCAAATCGTTGTGTCACTGGACATGTTTATTTCTCTGACACCTCTAAATATTTCTCTTTACTGTTTGCCACAGACCTTGGAGCACTGTCTCATTTCTGCCCTCCCACCCCTCCTCTCAACCCCTCCCCAGCCTGGTTTTTTTTCTAATGTTATCTTCTATCCTCCTGTCATTCACCAGCTCTACAGATGCCTCTGAAGGCATCTCCATTAGTTTTTCTTGGCTGTGGAAAGTTTGTATTTCCAATTACTTACAAAGTATTTGGAAATATAGCTGTGTTTTCATTAATTAAAAGCCATAAAATATCCCAAATTATGCCATAGAGAATATAGCAACAAAGAACATTTTTGAAAGTACTGGGCTGTTGTCAGTGATGGAAAATCATCCCTTTAGCGCAAATGGAAGGGGCATAGCCCAGGTGCCTGGAATCACAGCTCTGTGTCTTGTCAATTAGATGGTACTACTACTATTAAATAAGCTAATAAAGTCCTTCAGGAAGGAAGGAAGGAAGGCATGCCATTTTGTAATTATGATATCTGCACATTGTGGTATCTCCCTATGGCTGCAGTTTCCAGACTTGCCAGCTGTTACACAGAAAAAGAAAAACCTGGTCTGCTTCTAAATATCATACCCTCACTATGTAGGCAACTTGTAATGACACCAAGACTGTTAAAGTTTAGACCAGAGCTCCCTATTAGATGGCAGACAGTAATACCTTTTAATAGCAGTACAGTGCAGAAGAGTCAGCACCTAAATCGTGTCAGGTATTTCTAAAACAGTAGTATTCTGGTGATTACACACAGCTATTTTTAAAGAAAATGTAGGACAATGTACTGGATTTCCCTTCTGCGTTCCTCCAAACTCTTGTTAAACAGCTTCTCAATATCTTCACCATCTAACCTGAGGCATGAGATTATTATATTAATTGAGACAACATTATAATTAGTAGATCTTTGTGTCAGTCAAAGGGAGAAAAGACAGCCAAGCAGCTCCAGATGTCCATCAACTCTCCATATTAGACTGGCAAGAACACCTAATTCTTGATTTTCCTCAGATGCTGTTAATGTTCCATTGTGACACTCACCTGATCACCTCATTCCTCAGACACAGGCACTTCTGGTGTATTTCTTACTGTTCTAATTTGTCCCAGTCTCAGCTGCCAGTTTGTAGATGTGTACCTTTCACCTCTCAGCTGTGACCTTCAGAACTGTCAGTTATGGATATTGTTTCCACATGTATTTAATCTTCAGGATGAAGACTGTAGCTTTGCTGTCTGGTCACATTATCATTGCAGTCTTTGCTATAAGTGCTTTAACCCACCAGGACCTCTTTGTAGTCAGTGGGTCATGGGAGTAACAGGACAAAAGCATTGCTCAATCTCCTATCAAGCAGTGACTCCTACCTGTCCTATTTAATTTCTCAGCTTTGAAGAAGCCAGAACACTTCTGCTCTCTGATGCAGCCATATTGCAAATCAGAGGTTGTACCATCTCAACAGTCTTTCAGTCATTGCATTAGGCTGGGAGTATCCAGGACTGTTTTTCTTCTTCTAAAATAATTCAAAAGTCAAGCATTTCTCTACTCGTTGAAGGAGTGTCACTCAATACTTATTTTGGGATGCCACATGCTGAAGACAGAACACTCCGTTAAGCAATGGCAGAACATGTCAGGGGGAGACTGAAGTTTTGGAAAGTGGAAAAAAAATCCTTAAATGGGTGTTTATGTGCCAAAGTAAAACCAAAACCAAAACCAACCAACAAAAAACCCCAACCAACCACACAACAAAACTCTTCAGGTATTTTGTGTAATTAGAAAGATAAGGACCTTTTGAGACCATAAAGATCTCATGCAGAAATTGTTATAGATCTAGATCACTAGATCAGCACATCTGCCCACCTCAAGATTTGTTTTTCTAGCAGTTTTTTGTGATTTCTGTAGAAAGTATTTATTGCTAGCAACAAATGATTAGACTTCAACAGATTTTATTATAAAGTCATAGTAGGTTTCATAGTCAAATAAGGTTGATGACAGGGTTTCTCAGCATGTCTGTCCTGGACCATTGGTAGATTGTAGAATAGATCTAAAATAAATTCAGAGATTGACCTAATGACATAGATTACTTTTTCTGAAGGAATTTTATTATCTGATTCCTGTATTCCTCTGAATTATTTTGTTTGCAATTAAAGTTTCTGGATTATTTCAGAATTCAAATCTATTTCTGCAAATGAAATAGCAGTTAAATAGCAATTAAATGTTCTTGCAATGTATTTTGAGATTATCATCTGTATTGTGTGTGATCTAACACATATGTTAATTTATGGAATGTTATTGTGGCAAATACAAGTGCTAGTAGACTCTTCTCAATTTGTGCATCAATTTCTTTTCTCTGTCAGACACAGAAGACATATGAATCAAAGCTTCCACTTGGAGACAGGCTCCTAAATCATATTTGAGCTTGTTTACTTGAGTGGTGACTGGCTTAGTAGGAACACTAAATGTGAGTACTGGGGCATGTCAGAGTGTTGTCTTTATTTTCTGCAATGCTTTGTTGTTGTTTTTATGAATGTTGCAAAGTTGTGGTCTCACGAAACAATCATTTTAGAGGAGCAGTTAAGGCTGTTTCACTTGTGCAGTACTGTACAGCAATTCCTCAAGGATCTTCTACACATTTCTGGGAGGGTTTTCATGTCAGCTACAGCTTCAGTATGTTCTTAAAAGGCTTGATGAATATGTGTCCCATGTATTTAAATGCTTTTGTCATGGATGGGAACTTCTGAGAATGGACTTGCTACATCATCTTTGTGTCCTTGTCATCATTGTCCTCAGTGTCCATCTTCATGGGGGGCTGACACAGCCATTATCATGTCATCATATGGCTGTTTGAAAGATCTTCAAATATTTCTTTGTTTTTTTATTAAAACATTGCCTATATCAGTTTATTGTAAGAGGTAAAAGGATAATATTATAGCCACTGTATAGGGTTTGAAATTGCTCAGTTCAGCTGATTGATTTTGTAATCTGGCTTGCCAGGACCTGTCCTTGTTCTCAGTAAAAATATTTTTGTCAGTTTCTTGGTGCTGTATATCAACTACTGTGCAGATAGGATGATGTTACCTCAAGATAAACCTGATACTCTCTTGTGAATGCTTGTTAATACAGAATTTCTTACCTGCCACTTCTTTTCCTAATTTTGATGAAACTGTTAACCCGTGTGTTTGACTTAGTGATGTTTTTGTAACACCTTTTTTTGTGAATTCTAATTGGAGTTTCTTCACTATTTTCTCCTTCGGTGGTTCTCAGCAGAAGCACTAAACATGAGCATGCCATTCTTGGTATGTCCAAAGTTGGCGCTTTTTTTCCCTTTCAGCTTTTTAAAGTGTTTTGTCTTCTCTTCTCCTAGGTGTAGATGAGAAAAGGATCTGATTTTGATCAAACACAATACTTTTCTTCGGTTACAGTAGTTCCTAAGTATTAGGATATCATTCTAAATGGAATATTTTCTGTTTGTTTCTAATAAAATGAGCTAATACTGCCAGAACTTCCTTGCCTACTGTGTGCAATAAAAGAGATATTTGTAGGTCCTCTTCTCTGTTATCTTCCCCCAGGGCATTCACATGGATATGGAAACCTTGTTTTTATTATTTCCAACCCTCAGCAAGTTCACTGAGATAAAGATGTTTTCTAGGTACTCTTCATTTTTCTTTCAACTTTCATATACTGACAGGGTTTCAAATAAAACGGAAAATCCTTGCTTTGTGTGGGCTATGGTCATTTCTGACAATATGTTGTGCTGTCCTTATTGGACATAAAATTTCAAGTAGAGCTCACTCTATTAGACACAAAGCATGATAGGTTCATCAGACACATGCAGTCCAAGATACCTCTGATAATTAGATGTAACTAATTGTAAACAGAATGTGAAGAGATGTAACTTTTGTAATTCTCGGTTCTCCTTTAAATCCAAGTCTAGGAGGCCTATGTCTAAAGTTGCCATTGGTGGGTATGAAGTTTGTGACATTTTATATAGAATATAATTAGAATACTTTGTTCACTATAACGATGATATCCTTAAAATTTCTTTGTATTTCTTTAGTGAGAAACCCTACGGTGTGTGAGGCTTTGTGACATTGATAAGTACAGCTTGTTGTTAAAGAACATATTTTGCCAGTGGGAAGCTATTCTACAAAAATCTACCAACATACTAGACAGGTTTACTTATTTTTGTTCATATTTATACAGGTTTAAAATCCTCTAAAAGGAAAATCAACAGGCAGGCAAATGAAAGCCAAGAAATCATCTCTGATATCTGGAAAATCAAACAGCCTGTGAATTTACATTTAAGGATGATATTTAAGATATCATTATATTCTATTTATTTCTATCTTTTTTTTCCAACAGTCACAAAAAAGAGCAATGCCAAGAGACACACACACACACCCCGACACACACACACACACACACACAATTTAAGTACAGAAGTACCAAATTATTTAACAAAAACAATACCTCTATTGATGCTCTTGTTGCTTTGCTACTGATCTGTATCTCCACCTTCTGACATTTCTTTCTGACATGAGCCTTTGGTCTCTGATGCATTTCAGAGTATAAGATGCTGACCATACATTTTGCTATACATGTTGGAGAAAAGTATTAGCTACTTTAGCTTTTACTTAGTCTTCTGCACAGTAGCCTCTCTGAGGAAAATCTTACTGTTTATTTCCAGTAAATTATTGTTCTTATTGATGTGATGTAATTTTTACTGGAAGGGCTGATTTTTTGGGGGATTTCTTTAAAGATGATCCATGATCATTTAAAACAAAAGGTCATTAACTCAAGACTTTTTTTGTCTGCTGTAGTCTCTGCTGAGTATGCTTTTATTTCTTATTTGAGTCTTGAGTTAGGTGTATATTAAAGAAAAATGGTCATGTCCTCTATCACTATGAGCCTTTGTAAAACATCCCACTCTTCCCTTAAGTTCTCAGATCTGCTGTTGCATGCCTTCTGAATAAAGCTTAATGTTTCAGGGATTTCCAAAATTACTTCTTTTGCATGCTACCACCTAAAACAGAAGCAGGTCTTCTGAGCATAAGGAGTCACTGTTAGAGAAAACATGCGAGGGATTGCTTTCCTAAATGTGCTATATAGAGGACCACATGATTTTATTTTACAGTGTTGCTGTTGTGGGGGTTTTTTTGTGTTTTTTTTTTTAAAATTGATTATAAAATGAAGTTACCAAATGAATATAAGAGCAACATGCTGGTTCAGACCAAAGATCTAGTAGAAATAGGTAAATCTCCAGGAAGTGGACACCTGAGGAAGAACAAGAAGAAGACAAACATAGGGTAAAGTCTCTAAAACACCCCAACTGTTCTCATCTGTGAAGGATTCCTGAGTCTCTTGCAATTCCTCTTGGTGGCCTCCCATGAATGTCTCTTCTAAGAAATTGTTTGGTTTTCCTTTTAACTCAGAGAAATAATTTACATTCACAAAATCCTTTGGCAAGGAGTACTAGTTTTACCTTCTGGGTGAGGAACTACCTCCTTTCCTAACAGGGAATATTTGAGATAACAAGAACATTACATATTTAATTGATTTTTATTTTTTTATTTAATGCTATCCAGCACTTAGCAAGATAGCTTTCCTAGAATGGTTTATAATAACCTCGAAGTTTTGCTTCTGAGTGCTCTTAGTTACCTGAAAGCCTCTCATTTTGTACATGAATCTAGGACTGCTTTTCCCTGTGTATATCAATTTACACCTACCTGCACTGAATTTCATCTGCCATTTGGATATCCACTTACTCTGTAAGATCCTTCACAATCTGTCATCATCCCTAGTATCTTGAATTACTTTGCATCATCAGAAGCACAGTCACTTCTTCAATGTCCTTAGTGGGCTATTTGTGAAGGTGTTGAATAGCACAACTCCAGTATTGATCTCCCTGCACCACAGGAATTAACATTTCACTCCTACTCCTGCATTCCATTTCTGAAGTCTTAACCATTTATTCATTACCTTTGTCCAAGGATGCCCTGCACTGATGCGATAGCACCTTTCTTTCCTTAGGAGTCTGCAGTAAAGATCATTGTGAAAAGTTGTTTGGAAATCCAGACAGGTTGTATTAACTCAATCACTGCTATCTCTGTGGCTGTTGACTTTGTCAAAGAGTGTCAGTATTCTTTTCTGGGGCAGAACTTCTCTTCACAGAAGTCTCTGGATTCCATTTTCACAAATATATTTACAGAGACATTCAGTAATTTATGCTTTCCTATGCTCCTTACTGATTTGCTTGGTATGGAAGTTTTTTGTGGTTTGGGGTTTTTTTTTTTTTTTTTTATTAAAGATCAATATCATGACTGCTACCCTCTAGCCTTCATGTACTGAGATTTAAATGAGAGGTTACATGCTACATTTAGTAATGCATCTATTTTATCAATGAGTTCATTTGAACTCTTAGGTGAATACCACATAGCTCTGGTGAGTTACTGACATTTTGTCTCTTTGTGTATAACCATATTAGTTCAACTTCAGGTATAGCCTCTCCTAAGTCCCTCCATCCCCAAACCTGTCAATGGATTCCAGATGGGAACCTTCTCTGTTCTTTTTATGGTGAACATCTGTTAAAATTATATATTCAGCCTCTGCAAAATTGTTTTGTCCTGAGTGCTCCTTTATATCTCAAAGTGCTGTATATGTCAGTACAGAATCCCCATTTCACCCTTTGTTCCCAATGGATTGCAAGAAGGGTATGAAAGGAGCTTGATTTGTTTTGTTAGCTGACATCAGAACCTTTTTTTTTTTTTGTCTGACTATTACAATAATTACAAGAGTTTATCATCTTTAAACTCTTAATGAGTACTTGGTTGATATTTTTTTTTTTTTTTTAGCTTTGGCTTTTCCTCATAATCATATGACATCTACTTATTTTTAGTAAATGCTGAGGTTCCAAGTGATCAGATGGTTCCAGAAGATTTTAGCTATAGCAAGTATTATGCAACTTACAATAAATTCACATGGACAAACAAAAAGGATAAAGTGAATCTTGTGTATGTTTACATTGGTTTATATTTCAATATACCTCAAAATATTTTTAATGTCTGTTATTTCAATTATACTGTTTTCAGATCAATCAGAAGTATTCCAAGCTGACTTAAGAAACTACTAAGAATTTCTGAGAAAGATAACTGGTACCACATTCATTATTTATCTTGATCCTCAAATGTGCATAGCTACTATTTTTGTCTGTAAAGATTTATATGTATATCCATTTTGCAAACAATTATGCTGAGTCTCCCACCTTTTATCTCTTCCTCCATGGCTATTTTTCATTAGATTTCTGCTGGACATGACTGCCCACAGCAGGGCTTATGAAAGATATCATGGGTGTTTCCCTCATTATTTCAGTGCAAAATCTGCCACATTAGTTGACATTGTGGATGGCATGAGCTAGCAGGAGTGACTTTGCCTTGAAAGAGAATAGGAGCTCCACATATACATTGTTCCTCACAGTCTGCAGAGGAACAGCTGGGATAATAGTGTTTTCAAATATTTTCTGTACTGACATCTAGCATAACATAATAAAGTTATTGAGAAGTTGCTGTGTGACCCAGACTTAGTCCGTCATTTATTTTCAGACCTTTAAGCCTTATTAACCTCAAATCAGTGTTACCTACTGCTGAGAAGTCAAGAATTTTTTACTATTGCATGTTTGCAATCATCTTCCTACATATCAATTCAGATGCAATATGTTTATGGACTGTCTCTCATTATCTCAGAGAAATCATCCTACTTAAATACCCTGTCTTGCCTTAGGGTTTTGCTGCCTTTGATTTTATACCCAGTACTAGGACAATCATATTCAAGAGCATAATGCTATCTTCCATTCTGAGTATGTGTTAATAATATAACATTTTATATTTCAATAAAATTAGTTTTTCTAAATCTTTGAGACAATATCTAAGTGTTCACAACTATAAAAAAAGGTGAAGTCTACCTTGCCTTCCAGATTGTGTTTATAGAACAGCCTATGTAAATGGAAGGTTCGAGGTCAACTGCTAATCATTGGTGATCACCCAAATTTTGAATAGAACTCCCTTCTAATTCCAGACCATATCCCTTTCAGAGCTTGAAAGGAGGGTGGCTGCTCTTGGCTGACTGGCAGGGCAGAGCACGTTATTCTTGTTTTGGCCATTTGTCATTGGCTCACAACTTCTAATGCAAGTGCCATCACTACACTTCAAATTTCCATTCCTTCCAAGCTGTCTCGTACCATTTGCATTCAACTGATGGGTGTCATTTTATTCTTCTCTATCTTAAGATTGTGTGTGTGTGTGTGACAGCTGCAATGGGCACTACCCTAAGAAAAAGCAGAACATCTCTTCATCAGCCATCTGGTAAGACGTTTTTCCCTTCTCCGTTGTTTGTGTCTCCGTTGTATCACTCTATTAACACATCAGATGTTCATGTCTATTTTTTTTTTTTTTTTCCTTTCTGACCAAATTCTAGTTCTCTTCCTGGCATTTATTTTGTGATTGAGTGATTGAGATTTAAGTTGGTGAAAGAGGTAATCACAGGTTCAAATGACATTGCTTCATGTCAGCCACGATCCTCCCTTTCAAGTAAGCAAAGTAATTTTATCTCAGTAGTGATTTCTGAATATTTAGGTTAATATAACTTCTCTGAAAGCAAACTATGTTCATTCTAAAACATGATTCAGATTGCAGTTTTAACTGGCTGGTCTCCAATCATTATTAAAGAATAAAGTAAAGAAAAAGGTGGTTTTAAAATAAAATGGATAGAAATCCTATAGTCCGTTCATGTATTCACACTTAAAAGGTGTCAAGCTGACGCTCAGGTGGTGCGTGAGAGTATACCGGTAAAGAAGGCAGTAAAGCAGTATACATAGCCCCTACATACGATCCGGCTACTGTTTTACTTCCTGAAACTTGCAAAAAACAAACGGTAGGAAATACAGCACAAATATTTACCAAATAGTCGTACCTAAAGCAGAACAAGATCTCACAGATTTCTCCTGAATTTATACCATGTTGTGTCATGTCACTATGGCAGGGTAAAATACAGACATTATTCTTAGTGGAGCAACTCATCAGGTTTCCATGAAAGTTGTATATAATAAAAATCCACGAATATGGTTTTGAAAACCACATATATTTATTCTGAGCATTTCTTTTTTTAATCAAACCATGGTTCAGAAATAAAATCTCAGACCTAGCCAAAAAACTAGCTCTTAACATTTCTTCATGTTTACTTGAATGGTGCATGAATAAAAAGTCTATCTTTTGAAATGATTCAGATATTATCAGAGACCTTTGCTTTCTACCTGTTAGAGTGTATGTAGAATTATCTTCAGACTGACAGCATTCCCGTTACCTAAAATGCAATTTGTGCACACGCATACATTAGAGAAAATTAAATACCATATGGTGCTGAGCCAGTCACAATTTGTACTGTTTGAAAATAGCACACTTTTGAAGCCTGGTGACAAATTTTATGGGTTTTCTCTCTCTCTAATTTACGGAAAAATAGCTCTTAACCATTTATCCACAGAAGCACTGCCTAAGCTGTGGCTGTAAAAATTCACCGCAAAGTCTATTTCTGCATAAATGTTTGTCTACAAAACATAGAACACCTATGAAAAAAAGATTTTTCCTCTTAAAATATCTACAACATTTTTTTCAGTTCCTGGCCTCTCTGGGTGATGCTGTGTTTTTACTGCTCACAAACATCCCAAGCAAAGGAGGTAAATTGAGCTCTTCTGGCGATCCCTCAGACACACTAATGTTACTGTGCATCAGAGGGATTCATGGTGAAGTAACTCCTTTCCTGGCAGAATTTCAGGATGATGTTTGTGCCTTCTACTGGTCAGCTTGGTGTTAGCCAGAGGTTTTCTTTAAATTGATGGTAAAATATTAGGCAATAGTGAAGCAGAGTTGTTATGAATGTCTGGGTAAAAAAAGCGTCCTTGGCCTTTTCTATAAACTTTTAGAGTTAACTTTAATGCTTAGCATGAGCAAAGACTTTTTGTTTGCTGTGTGTGAAAGCTGTAAACTACTCAAGCAGTAAATAGGGCATTTAATCTTTGTATTTCCATAGTACATCCATGCCCCACCTGAGACTGGAAGCCTCTCGTATGAGATACTGGTACATATGATAAGAAAATCTGGAGAGATTCTGTATCTCCTGAGAGAAGCACAAGACTCTTACAGTTTAGTGGTATTTCCCTCTGATCTGAGTCAGCTCTTCCAGGTCCTTGTTTAGGTAAGGAAGAAAGAAAGAAATTAAGTGTCATTATCCTCAGTTTATACATAGGGAAAGTAGTGTGCTGATTAATTGGTTACCTTGTCCATGAGGAGCCCTCTCAAGGCTGGTAACTGAAACTCAGGTTTCCTGTCCCACAGCTTGTTACCAGCAGAAACATCCATTTTATAGTGCAGATAGACCAAAGATTCAACAATTGCTTTAGAAGGTTAAGGAAATGGGCTTTTGTACCCTTTTAAAGATGGTGGGTTCTTTTTCTTCTCTTTGTCTCTAGTGTTGATTAGACCTTCTCTCATTTTTCAGTCTTACACCACTGTTCATCAATGAAAAACAGTCTGTGCTTTGTGTTATAAATGCTGCTTGTTGTTTCCTTCCTCGTCTTTGTATGAGGAAAAATATGGACTGTATTGGAAAGCCTGTTCTAAAAAAGAGTTGCAAATGTTTTGATATTTCTGAGCTCCGAAAGTGTATATATTTGTCTGTCTAATAAGAAACTTTGTTTGCTCTTTCATGGAGTCTGTTTGACTTTGCCTTATTTTCATAGGAAAAAAAAAAAAAGAGATAATTTGGTAATGGTGAAGCACTGTGTTTTGAAACCCTAAATCAGAAGAATTCCTTATTTCTTTTTCTCTTTTTTTTAACCATATTAATTAAAATATATAAATTAATTAAAAATAAAAGCTGTGGTCAACAAATATAATGACTTCCAGGTCTTCCTTATTCTCTTTTATTTTACTCTTTGCTGGTGAATTTCTTAGTGAATTAGTCACCAGATCATTCTCATAGAATTTCTTTACTGTTTCAGTTTCTAAAGGATGGGCCAGTAGTTGTACCGGGTAGAAATCTTTTCTTCCTTGCTGGACATTTTCCCATATCTTTTTCCTACCCAAATATAACAAGATTAACAATCAACAAATGGTATTAACATAAGAGAAGTGCAATTTTTTATGTTTGTCTATTAAGTAATCAAAATAATAAACCATTGCACGTTTGACTTGAAGCAGTAAATCTGCTGGTCTTGGACCATATTTCTGCCATCTGCATGACATCTACAAACTCTTATATTTGGATTTTGTTCTACCACACTTGTGTTACATGTGTATGCCATGATATGGTGTACCATAGCCACCATATCTCATGCTTTGATTTAATCTTCCAGTCATTCTTTTGCCAAGCAGTGGCATTCTTTTCTGGCAGTGGCAATAAATACTGCGTGGCCATTTTTCTGATAACGCTATCTGTAGAAATATATAAAAAAAAAAAGATCTAGGGCTAGAACTTTATTCTGTCTTTGGAGTATATACTAATATACTTATATATTGTTAGTAACTGTTATACATAAACCACTCTTTCTGAGTTTTCTCAGACTAAGTTTCTGAGACTGCTGTTATAAAAGCAGTTGCAGCGCTTTGCAGTTTTGCTGAGTCTTGTATACTCTGATATCTGATGTAAAAAATGTCATCTATGCACCACACAAATATATGTGCTATTGGCTGTCTTTCCAAGAATGTTTCCCACTGTGGTAGTGGGAAACTATTTCTTCTTATACATGTATATACTTTTAAATTTTTTTTTTATTAGTCAATTAAGAAGTGAAAATATCCATGTTTTTCCCTTACAGTGAGCAACAAGAATACACAGTGTTATGTTTTTCACTCATTCTAAAACTTCCTACTAAAGATGAGCTTAGCCTGTTTCTCTTTCATCTTAGAGCAAGGAGGACTTACTAGTGGAGATAAATTTCAAGGCTCATCTCTATTCTGTGTACTCTTGTTACATTCCCAAGTCGTGGTATTGGGCAAGGAAGAATTCACTGTATCTATAGAGCTAAGGATTTTGGGTAATGAAGAATGAATTGTATCTATGGAGCTAAGGATTTATTGTTAGTCCAATTAATATTTTAACACTGTAATAGTCCAAATTTTCTAACACAGGAAAGTCTCACTAGTTTAAATTGTTAAATCAAAAAAAAATCCCCACATCAACCCCCAAAACGTTCCTAGTATCTACCTTTTTCCCTGGTGCTATGCTAGTCCTTTCAGTGTCCTTATAGGTCTTAAGACTGTCACTTCTAGATTTTCTTGAGAAGAATTGTGGGTGATAGTGAGTTTTTAATGAGCTGACAATGTCTGGAGGTCTTTCCTAAGAGAATCATAGAATCATAGAAAGGTTTGGGTTGGACAGGATCATCTAGTTCCAATGCCCCTGCCATGGGCAGGGACACCTTCCACTAGACCAGGTTGCTCCAAGCCCCATCCAACCTGGCCTGGAACACTTCCAGGGATGGGGCAGCCACAGCTTCCCTGAGCAACCTGTGCCAGTGCCTCTCCACCCCCACAATGAAGAATTTCTTCCTAATAGCCAATCTAAATCTACCCTTTTCTAGCTTAAAACCATTACCCCTTGTCCAGTTCGGGCCTTCGCTGGGCTTCAGGGCTCCGATGTACCTGCCCTGCTTTGGGCCTTCACTGGGCTTCAGGGTTCAGGGTCTTGTACAGTGGGCAGTTCTTCATTCTCCCAGTCCCTGCCTTTGCCTTCTGTGACTTGGGCAGTGTGGCTGGAGCACTTGCTGGTGATGACTGAGGCAAAAAGGGCATTGAGTACCTCAGCCTTCTCCATATCCCAGGTAACAGGTCTCCTGTTTCTTTCTGGAGAGGGCTATGTGTCCTGGAGTCTTCCTTTTATCACTGATGTACCTACAGAAGCTTTTCTTGTTGCCCTTGATGTCCCCGGCCAGATTTAATTGTATCAGGGCTTTAGCTTTCCTACCCTGATCCCTGGCTGCTTGGACAGTTTTTCTGTGTTCTTCCCAGGCTACCTGTCCTTGCTTCCACTGCCTGTAGGCTTCCTTTTTGTGTTTGAGTTTCTTCAGGAGCTCCTTGTCCATCCATACAGGCCTCCTCATGTTTTTGCCCAACTTCCTCTTTGCTGGGATGCATCGCTGCTGAGCTTGGAGGAGGTGATCCTTGAATATTAACCAGCTCTTGAGTCCTCTTCTCTCCAGGGCTCTATCCCACAGTACACTGAAAAGGTGACATTAATGGTGGAGGTGTCTTCCTCTTAATCCTGGGACCCGCTTGTGTGTATTTCCATATGTTTCCTCACCCTGGGCTGCTGCCTTCTGGCTGCTCCCAGCTGAATGTGAGTGTGGCCCCACAGCCCCCCAAGGCTTAACTCGCACCAGGGGTCTTCTTTGCTGGGCAGCGGCCCCCTGGGTTTGCCAGACCCTTCCCACTGAGACACTGGTGGAGCTCAGGCTCAGGCAAGGGGGCAATAGGCACGTGGCCCCGAGGCCGGCGCTGAAACCAGCCCAGCCCAGCCCTGGGAGCTGGGCTCTCAGCTCAGAGCAGAGCTTGGCGCTTTTCTAGGAATGGCAAAGATCTTCTTTATCCAGCAACAGCGTACTTCAACCCCAGGAACTATTTTTAGATTTTTCCTCTATTGTATTCTCTTCTGCTGTTCCATGTCTTCGTTTTCTTGAAGCAATCAAGGGCTCAACAAAAATGGATAATACAGTGTGTAATAGGATGAGAAAATGTTTTCTTCAATTTTTAATTTATACACCTTGTTAGTCTGCATACCAATCTTTCATAAAGGAAAAAAATGTAACTGGAGTGAGCTATTAGCTTTGCCTACTTATACTGTATTGTCAGTAACTTCCTGAATGTAAACAGATATGTTTTAAGAAGTTCTGGCTGGATTCTCTTTCAAATCAGTTGGTGTCCTAAATATGTTTCTGTTGATATTTCGTTCAGTTCCGTTGCAGCTCTCTGCCCTGATCCTGTAAAGAATTGCTCTAACAATGCTTGTGGACCTCATTTGTCTCTGCTGTGCTCTCAACCAGCTCTGACAAAGCCTTGCAAGGTGATGTAGCCCACTGTGGGTTTTTTATATCTTCTGCCAAATTGCTTTGGCCTATGTATTTTGCCACAGTGTCTGCGGCTCCGTTTGTACTTGGCCGAGTTCATGCTTTGCCAGACTTTGATTTTCCAGGAGTGTCCCTGACTTTCTGTTCTGAAAAGAAAATTACAGCTTAGTATATTATTGCATTTATTCAACAAAAGCCCATCTACAAACCTTTCCTCATGTAACCAAACCTGCAAGACTGGCTCTTTACCTTCCTGTTAGTCACTGATATTTTTTTTGTTGTTGTTTTAACTATTCTGTATATTCTGATTAAAACAAACAAACTCAACACATTTTACCTAGCCTTATTGTTATAATTGCATTTCCAGGTGTTTAGACACAAATAATAGCTATAATTACTTTTGTCCACCTTCCTCTGGCTTGTGTGTTTAACTTCAGAGTGAGAGCTGGGAGGACAGCAATGTCCATTTCCCTGAGGCCCTGTGTCTGTCTGGAAGGGTTGGTGAGATGGTGACTAGAAGATGCTGCCTGAAGGGTAGCATTACTCCTGGGAGTGAAAGACAAACACACAATGCTTCAGTCTTAGGGGTTTTATACTGCTGTAACTGCACTTACCACAGGCAGCTATAGTTGCAGTAGTGTGCTGGAGAGCTCTGGAACATACGGTGCAGAAATGTCACGCTGTCAGGAGGAGGAATGGAAGATGACAAGCAGGCTGGGGAAAGAAGCTACAGCCAAACTGGAAGCACGGTGTCCTTTTAAAATATAAAATAGTAACCAAAATGCCAGCTAAATAATGTGCCACAACTATCAAAAGGGTTAATAATCAACCATACATTCAGCATATGTCTCAGTGACTGTGAATATTGTTGGCAGCGTGTATTGACAGGAGAAGTCAAAGCTTTCCACTGAAGTGAGGAGACAGAGAAAACAAAGTGATTCCTAATCCCCATACAGCTTTTATGATTTGGATGAACTTGATTTTTTTTCCCCTCCACTAAGCTTTTATTTTCTGAATAAGAATGTGAGGTTGCTTGCCCAACCTTCGTTTCAGAGAGTCTAGTGCCTGGGTCTCCTGAGGCATGTTGTCATAGAGGTGTACTTGCAGCAGATTAAGCCACACAGATCTGAATTGCATGATCTTTTACTGTCTGTCATCATCAACGTTCTTCATTCAGAAACTGTAACATTTCCCATGCATTCATCCCCTGGTCTAAACATTGTCCCCCTGGTAATCTATATGGCATAGATGTAAGCAGTAGACTGAGTTGCCAGCACCGTTTGTATCCCTGCTAAGAAATACTGTTCTCTATTGCTGTTCAAGGTCAGCATAGTCCTTCTGAAAGATTTCACAGAGGGATCAAGTGTCACCTGACAGAATATGAAGACAGGTCATTTGCTGGAGTACACATTTTTAGAAGCTTGGGTATGAAAGTCTTAACCTTATTCCATAAATTACAATGCAGAATGTCCTCTGTGTTCTAAAATTACACCTTTTATGTGAGGTCAATATTTCTACAAGGTTCTATAGTGAAACAAGTCTTTGACACACAACTTTATTTTCATTTTTTTTTTATTTTAAAAAATAAAGGTATTCGGTAGTTAGCATAATATTGGTAAACAGTCCAGAACTGCAGATTGGGGCAATAGATACACTAGATATTTTAAAATTCTTGTAATAGTTTGCACTGCACTTGGAGCTATAATAATCGCAAGAAGTAGCAATTATAATAGTGCCTACGTAAAGGCAATCTTTTCAGCCTTAAACAAAAAAAAAAATC
The DNA here is from genome assembly GCA_035590275.1 of Ibycter americanus. NCBI lineage: Eukaryota > Metazoa > Chordata > Aves > Falconiformes > Falconidae > Ibycter > Ibycter americanus. The sequence goes on from JAVJGI010000060.1 coordinate 89,241,654, forward strand.
ACTTCACTGTCATTATGAAGCTATTCACTAGAGTCATAGAGACTGAGGTGTTACAAAAGGGAATTACAAAAATTGTGTTAATAGCAGTCATAGGACAGTCATGTCTGAAATCAGTTCTGAAAGAGAAGGTTAAGAAGTGATGAAAGAGTAGATTTATTTTAAAAGTAATAATTCACTGAAGCTCCTCTACCTAGTGGGAAAGAATATATTTTGTTCTTATGAAGATGAAATTTGTAGGTAATGTTACAGTTAGAGAAAAGTTGAGACAGTATAATTTTAGAGATCTGTCATTTTTCATATTTTTCAGCCCTGATTGCTTTCTGATATGTTATTCTGTGAACAGTGGCAAACAGTTTTAAATAACTCTTACAGTTCTTAATGGATTTGAGTATGAAAGCTTAAAGATGCTGGTTTTGAGATGAACTAATACCATATATTATAAGATTGCATTTAGCAAAATAACTTGGGAAGCTGCAGAAGGCACAGAATGGACTTCTTCCTTAGGAAAAACTCTTCCATCCTAATGTGACACTATTTTCAGTCTTGTCATGAACAGGCTAAAAGGAGAAGAGACTGATTTTGGTTCTTTGCGCACATGAGTCTGAAATCACAATGGCTGGCTGCTATAGTAGAAACTCTTAAAAAATTAATCAAGCTCAGTGATGAATTAGCAAAGGCATATACCACCTAACCTGTAGGCACACAAAACTCAGGACAAACAGCTGTTTTGACATTTCTAGCTGGGAATCCTGCCCTCCACAAACATATTTGATGCTCAGACATGGTCTCTTGGCTGCTTGCAGTCGTCCCCATCTGTCAGGATGGCACTGTGCCCACACACAAGGTGGTATGTCAGCTTTGCTAGGGCATAGGTGCCAAGTAAATTCTGCTGTTTGCAGAGCTTTGCGTGTGCTAGTTCTTCAGTAGGAAGCTTCTGCTCTGTCACAGTAAGGCTACCTCTCAACATGATTCCCTACACTTGATTACACCTGTTGACACTTGGTATCTAAGGAAGAATACTGAAATAGTACAAGCAAGAAACATCAGTATGTTAGAATGCATTTAGGATTCTGCATTGCACATACACTGAAAATCCATTCCTACATTTTTCTTTTTTTTTGTTTTGTGTTGTTTTTTGTTCTGATTGTACAAGAAAAGCCTACTTTTCAATGTGAGGCAAAAATAAATTAGGTTGTTGGAGACAGATCACGATCACCTCTTGGCTCACCTTTCTAGCCTGGAGAGAAGTATATTGGCATAATTTATGCCATCATTATTAACACCTGCAACTCATTCTCCTTCTCCTTTTTCCCCTGCCCCTCACCCCCAAAAGAAAGAACTCTAGTTGTCAGCATGAGCTCAAGCAATAAAGAAAAAACACAATGGGAAATGGTCCATGAAGCAAAGAAAGAGAAACCAGACTCTTCTGTGTTCTGTGTGGTGGTGAAACTGTATTTACCATGGTGCAATAATCCTTGCTTTATCACAGTGCATGAACTATGATGGCAGAGAAAAGTCAGGCACTTAAATTGGATACTATGCTTGGGCAACTCTGTGAGCAGTCTGTGTATCTGAGAAAGCATAGGGATAACTTCTTAGCAATACAGAACATAGTCACCTAAAAGATGAGAAAATTGTGAGGCTGCAGAGACATTACTGTACCTTCTTCTTACAACATCGCACATAGCTGCTCTAGGGAAGAAGGCAGCACTGCCTGGGGGCGAAACTGAGTTGTTCTGGGTTCTATTTATTACTGAAATTATTTTGTTTCATGAAAAGCTGAATGAACTGAATGAACTGAACTGAACTATCCTTTCAAAGGACAGCTCTGTCTTTCAAAAATGCTTCCTCTCATTTGCACATAACGGGTTATTCATAGCAGTCAGAAATAGAAGTCTTCATAATTCCTTTTTGCACCTTGTAGATTTTCAGTTTCACAGGGATGTTTCCTGTAACAACGATGAGACTTTTAGCAACCTTACCAACTGCTCAAAATTCCTACTTTTTTCTTTTCATCTCTTGTTGCCATATGACTACTCTGTTTTATGTGACTCATCCCTCTGTGTTTCGATCTTTTCAATTTCTGCATGTTGCATTGAAAAACTCATATACCCTGAGTTTTCAGCTGTATTTACTTTTTTTTAATAAAAAAATCTAGTTTCCAAATACCTATTATATTGAAAAAAGATATCTCCTGATTAGTCATAAATGTCTTTAAAGAGGTCTTTTAAAAGCTAGAAATAATCACAAGTTGTTTGAAAACTTCCAGAAACACACCTTTCTGTTCTTACCTATTTTTAGTCTACCCACTGGCTGTAGTGAGACATGTAAATTGAATAACTCAGAAAGATTTAATCCAGCAGAATGATACATAAAATAACTTCTTATTGTATTTATTCCCTCCCTTGACATTAAGAGTATCCCTTACTCTGCTTTTCTCACATGCATCTTTTTGATTGCTGTATCTTATTTATCATATTTTCCTAAATATTTCTCAGTCCTCTAGTTCACAGTAGTGTTCGCCCATTTCTTTTTTCTTTTTTTTTTGTC
>JAVJGI010000060.1:89262250-89279615 GCA_035590275.1 Ibycter americanus
AATTGTAGTTCTGACTTCTAAACTCTTTTGAGTTGGGTTCATTTCTCCTGCCGGTTTACTTTTAAACCAGCACAAGGCAGAAGTTCTGAACTTTTGATTCTGAGCAGTTGATGACCATGATTAAGACCGGAAAGGGGAGTCTTATTGCAAAACTTGATTATCTTTGATCTGCTTCCATGTTCTAAGAAAAATATGTGTTCTGTGGAAGTTTCAGTCCCTTTATCTCATCTTCTATAGCATTTCCAGTGTAAAAGAATCACAGTGAACATCTTAATGCAATAGAAATATATGCGATATGTAACTTACGGGTGTGCTTTCTGGTGGGGGCTGCAGGTTATTGATCTCAGATTCCAAATTCACTATTTTTTTCCAACATAACTGAATGAATATAGTCGATCAATGTAACTCAGAGACCTACTCTTGCCATTTTATTGCAAAACAGGCAGTGCATCTTTATATCAAATGAAAACATACCAACATTGTGATGCAACTGAAGCTCTGGTGATACTAATTGTCTAAACAAACATTACTGTGCCATGCAAATTTATTTTCGCAGAAACAGGAAATACACAGTGTTCAAACAGACTTTTCTCTCACTAGATTAAAAAAGAACATGGTTATGAAATAAAATTACCTGATTTCCTATCTGGAAAGTAGTGTTATTAAAATAGAGTTAAACAAAGGGGAGACTAAAAGAACAATTGTTCTGTGTTCTAAAGTAGTTAAGACAGTTCATGCTATATCAGTCTTGGTGGTGTAATACATGCTGTCAATAAGAAGAACTCCATTAAAATTAATTTGTTCAATGGGAAGGGCAGAAAATTTCATTAACCTCCAGAATAATACAGTAACTATTAGGAAATTTATCTGTGTAACTTCTTTGTATGTATAACTGTTCTTGGTTCCTCAGTCTGTTCCACATTGGAAGAATTAAAAAGAAATCTCAACAAAAGAGTTTCTATTGATCTAATTTTAATGAAGCATTCAACAGTTTCAAATAAATTGATATATTCTTTAGTGTCTTGGGAAGATGGAGAGTGAATAAAGCTCTTTACATTCCTATCAGTATAGTTGATCTAGAAACTTTATTTCCATCCCACAGGAAATTCTGACATTGTAAAATATATTTTTATTATTTGAATTGAAAAATGGAAGTGTAGATGTTTCTTACTACAGAGAAATGTAGAAAAAATAGTCACTTAATATTACCGTGTTTTATTTTCATGAGTTTGCAGTCCCATGTGATAAAACCAGTATAACACAAAACATCAACTTCTAGTATTGAAGTGAAATTCAATATAAGGTTCAAATAGAATATCTCTTTCTTACTGAAGTAAATGTGCATTACTAACCTAAAACCAGAAGGTAATGCTGATTTATTTCGTGCTTTTTCTTCAAAAATATTACTGATATATTGGCACTTCTCTATTTTCTGATGAAAAAAAATTGTCACAGATTTACTTACAGCAACCTTATTAGAGTAATTCCCTGTTCCACAGGAGACAATGGGTATGTGTATGCATTTACAGGTAATTTCTTTCCCCTCTTTTTAAGTAACGTTTTCTAGAAATGGGGCTGATGGCTGATACAAGATATATTATTTTCTCAAGATTTTTTCTTCCAATTTTTGTTCTTTAAATATTGAATGGTTGGGGTTTTTTCCAGTGATTCAATATGGTTATAGGATTACAAGGAACATTTTTGTCTGCTAATCAGGTACAAATCCTTCTAGTTAGTCAGTGGAATCCTTTGATGTCAATTAAAGTTTTGCTATGTGAATCTACCTCATTTTCAGCAGGACTAGAATTATTTTTAAATTTTTTGTCTCTTCAAAACATAACAGTTTTGAGTAGATCTAACAATATTTTTTACAAAGTTTTTACTGGAAAGTCATTTCAACAAAAATTAATCTCAACAAAAATAAAGACTTTTATACATAAAGCTGAAGGAAATTTCAACATGAAAATGCAAGAAATTTTTATTTTAAAAAGAAGAATTTGACTTTTAACACCTAGTCAACCTGAAATAGTTTCAGAAAACACTCAACTTTGCTCAGCCTGCATTTTCAGCTACATGGATATTTCAGCTTAAAATATTTGCCCTGCTCTATTTCTCAGTTATGTCCAAATACTCTTAAAGGAGCTTGGATTGTTTCCTTCTCATCTCAGTTCCCCTCCACCTTGCTTAAATAGTTGATCAATTTGCCTAAGGTTTTGTATAACAACTGTGTCTCCAGTGTCTGTAGCCATAGACGCAAATGCATGTGTTTCCATTATACAGGCTGAAGAGCTGATAGTGTCCATAGACACTTTTCCCATGAACATAGTTGATAAGCACATCTTGTTTAGAAGGGAATTGATTGCAAAGTCCTTTGAGGCTCGATCTCTTAGTTCTTTAGTCCATGTGATTATCACCCTCAGAAAGCAATTGGAGGCTGCTGAAGTGTAAAATGAGAATGATTCATCCCATAATTCTATTGCAGACTCTGCTTGTTTTTCCTGTCTGTCAAGTTATTGGGGAAGAATTAATTCCTCCTCAAGAATAATGACATTCTACATGGTTAGCAGAGGGATGGGTTAACTGTGTTGTTAGCTTTAGGTGCCACAGATGACTTGTCTTTTAGGAACAACTGATATTTAAATGGAACATGGCTTGTGAAAAACCGTGCTTTTAGAAAGCTGTTTTCTTTTGTTAACTGTAATAGGATGGGTATATTATTCTATTCCAGTTCTCTGTTTCCAGTAGGTTACCCTTTGTAGTGTCATTTTGAGGTTATGATATAGGCTCAGATTCAGCATAAGCTCTTCTGGGCTTCATTCTCTGGTTCAGCACACTAAGAGGTCTTGTAGGAATGCTTTCTTCCCTACTCATAGAGATAAAGCAGAGAGAAGAGCAGTATCCGTGACCTGGACACAATATTCATTTACAAAAAAACTGCTGGGAATGATTTTGAAAGCAGAAAGTTAAGACCTTTTGATAGAATCTAGACATAGAGTAGTCCTATAAGCTACTCTAGCAAGGTGGGAAAAAACGTTTAACTCTTTCTTCTAGAATTTGAACTTTTAGCTAAAAGCATCCTGAACTATCCAGCTTAAAGGCTGACAGAATGACGCTCCAGAACAGGGATGCTTCTCTAGTGTGAAGTGCAGGCTAACAGATTTTGGTTGCTCTCTCTGCATGGCTATGAAATTTTCAATCACTGCTGAGAAATTTTCATGCCTCTGAGAAATTTTAACTTTCTATCTACATTTATTTGTCCTTATATTTGAGGGCTCAGCATGTCTGTCCTGAATATATCTGGGATTACGTACTGGAATACTAGTTAGAATGATTAAAATGAGTACAGATCAATGGAATAACCTAATTTTTAAGGAAGAACGACAAATGACATCATTGAAGGAAATGCAGTCTGTGTGCCTCACTGTGCTCCACTGGTTTATCTTTGAGTCAGCTGCCATATAAGTCTTACACATGCCCTTTGAAGAAATAGGAAGAAATAAGTGACATCAGGATGGAAATTACCACCACATGGTTTTGCAGTATTTGTTCCTACCTTTTACACACCAGTCTAGTTTTTGAGGTACTCAGCCAGGAAATGGCTTGTCTACATTACAGACTCTGCTTAAACTTCAGGGTGACAGCCTTTTCTATCTGAACCTCAAAACTGTTGCTCTAACCAAGCCTGGAAAATATCGCAAGTCAGACCTTACCATCTCTTCTACGAGTCGGGAGTACAGGGATGCAAAGTAATGGGATGAGAAGGAAAGAGAGAAGAGGCAGTCTGACTACTTGACTTTTTGTGGTACTCAGAAGAGAAATGGTCCTTTTTTTTTCTTTTTTCTTATTTTTTTGGTCATACATAAAACATAAACTTATGTCAAGAACCTGGGTTTCAAAACCTTTCTGCCCTTTCCCAAGTACTTTAGCCTGTGTTACTTAGATTAAAATCTCATGAGTGTCTTTAACAGAAGCAGCAGGGAATATTCCACTTGAAGCAGTTACACATACAGCCTACTGATTTTGGATATAGCAGCCATAGGTTCAATTTCTTTCAGGATGAACTGTCTGGAATGCAAGTATTCCACTTGGGAGACACTTTGAGGGGTAATCATCATGCAGGTTGTGATATCTAAATGTAAAATTCCACATGTCTATAGATTAAGAGCTTAAGCTCCAATTAGTCTTAATGGGATCCTTAACAGCAGGTGTAACTTAGAGCTGACCATGGCCACCTGCTTTCCTTAGGATGAGGTGAATTTTTCTCCATGATTCCTTGGCTGTGCTGACTGCATTGTGTCTGCCTCTTATGGAAGCTTAGACACCAAGCTTATTGGCAAAAACTTTCTATTGTGATTGCCTTAGAAGTGGATGTTTGAATCGAAGATGAATCCCACCCCATGTTTCTCTTTCTCCTCTTCCATTACATCTTCTAAAGATCCCAGGAACATTCATGTCAGTTCACTCGTCTGCAGACATACAAACTGAGCAAACTATATTCAATTTTGCAGGTTTTCAGGTGCACCTACTCTCCAAGTAGGGAGGAGTTTCCCTAGTTACTGGAATGTGAAGTTAGACATACTAGATTTTACTCTTTTTCTAAACCTATTTGTGAGACGGTGCATAAATTGAGTAGGTTGGATTCCACCCTGATTGTGCAACATTCACGTTTGAACTACAGGGTGTCTTTATCATTTTTGTGCATCTTTAGCTCTGTTAGAATAGTTCCAAAATTATTCTAGTTGCTTTAAAACCAGCATTGCTGATGCTTTTTTTCCCCTTTTTTGTGTGCGTGTGTGCTGATTGTTGTTGTTCTTTCTCCCTTAGGAATATATATTTAAATTTCCCTGCTGCCTCACAGTTCCCACACAATGTTTGCTTGATTGCATATTCTTTGTGGTTTCTTTTCGTTTGTGTCTCTAGTGTGGAGTCCTGCAAGCAATGTTAATAGACAACCCTCCCAGGTGGAATTTATGGGTAATTTTATTTGGCACCTGAAAGATTTATATCAAAATATTAAACACGAATAAGAAACAGAACTAAATAAATCACAGCTTAATTCTACAGATGTATGCTGATTTATTTGTATGTGGGTACAGCTCTTGGAGACCCCAGTTTTACTTCAGATTTCTGCTGACATGTATGGCAGGCAGCAATTCCACCTCAAGGCTGGGTGCGAGGGACTCTTATACTCGGCTCACTATCAGTACCAAGTTCTTCCACAGTTTCTGATGAGGCTTTTGGGGACAGATCCAGAAAAAATTTGTGAACTGTACCTGTCTGCAGTATTCAGACTACATTAGGAACTTCATTCCACCAAAACAACACTTAAAGTATTGCTAGTAGGCCTCGGCAGGATAATCCAAACCACCTAAATCAGCAGTCTAGACTCTGTAAGTAGACAGTGGAGAGAAGTAAGTCCCTCTCAGGGTCTATGAGTACTTACTTTGGTTAGCAAACTATTTCTCTCCCTTGACTCTTTGGAATGTACACACCCACCTCAGTGTTGCCGTGTACTGAGCAAGGGGCAAGTCAGAGCCAGCCAAGAAAGAACAGCCCCAGCCTCAGCTGAAAGCTTGGAGAGTAACCCTTGCCTGGATCAGCATATAACCTGAAGGTTTGTGGGGTGTGTTTTTCACGAAAAAATACAGTAAAGTATAGTAAAATCACATCTTTATTTTTGACCTTTTTTCACACCTTATAAAAAATTGGCAGTACACAGAACTATCAAAATAAATGATGATTTATTCCTTAGAAATGCAATTAAAATGTTATTTTTCACTTCAGGAACAACAGCAAATTCCACTGTTTCATGGAGCTTATCTTCATATTCCTGCATTCTTATATATTTCAAGGATTTTCTTATACCTGTCAGTCCTCTCTGCCAGCTACTAGGCTTTCTCCTGCTTTGCACGCAGGAGACTTTCCAGTTTCATTCAGCACTTGACAGTCCTCTTATGCTGCTTGTTTTTTACACATATACAATGACGCATGCTGATTGGAAGAAACTATTAACAGATATTTTAATGCTGCTAACCTTGCTTGCTGTTCCTTTTTGAGTGTGTCCTCTGTTTTAGATGACTCTTTTCCTGATGTGTGTAAACGACACTTCAAACTGTCTCACAGCTAGTCTTTGTAGAGATCTCAGATGTCAGAAAGCTGTTTTGTTTAGAATTTTTGAGCCTAGACTCTGTTAATTTCCAAGCATGCTCCTGTAAATGATAACAAACTAACATCATGCCCCAAAAGGCTCACTGCTTGTCAAGTTATTTTGAAAAAATATCTTCTAAATGTACTCTGAGGTTTATTTTAACTCTTCAGAGACTTTCAAACAAAGCCAGCATCCATTAATATGATTTTTAAGAAATAAAGTTTTGATGCTACTTTCTAAACTTACAAAGTGATTTAAGGAAGTATTGTTTTGGAGTAGGTATTTCTTCTGAAAAGGAAAGCCAAAGTATGATTGTATATAGTTAATGACATGGATACTAAAATATTCTGCGTTCGGGCAGTGAGTGAGGCTACCAAATTTTTGATGCTCAGTATTCTGCTCTAATATCAACTTTATATCCAAAGCAGAATTCAGGTTTCTGCTTTCTCTGTTATATGCACTTCCCTGCTATCGTGGATTTAGTTCATCTTAAAATGATGATGATGAATCTCAGTGGTGTTTGAGAGCTTGCAGTGGCGATTAACAAAGGCCTGTTTCTATTCTGAAGTGCACTGAAGTATGTAATTAAACATTATTTTTTTCTCCAGATTGGAGCTGAGTTTTGAAATAAGAGTGGTGTGATTGAAAACTCAGCTTTGTGAAATGGTTGAATTCTCCCCAAGCTAAAGCCGAGTTCAAAAAAATGGCGATATAGTTAAAAGAGCTTGAGCTTAAACTATAAATAGGAGGACCTCAGTGCTGACACTGCCTTTACACTCATCCAAGGTCTTACAGTTCGTGATGACTACATACTTATTTCAATTCAATATAAAAATATACCAATGCCTTGGCTATGTATAGTCCCTTGCTGGACACCAAGCTGAACATGAGCCAGCAATGTACCCTTGCAGCAATGTAGACCAACAGCCTCCTTGGCTGCTTCAGGCAAGGCATTGCCAGCAGGTTGAGGGAGATAATCATGCTCCTTTACTCAGCACTGGCGAGACACATCTGGAGTTCTGTGTCGGGTCCTGGGCTTCCAGTGGAAGAAAGACATGAACACACTGGAGCGAGATCAGCCAAGGACCACAAAGATTTTTAAGAACCTGGAGCATCTGTCATATAAGAACAGGCTGGGAGGGCTAGAGCTGTTCAGCCTGGATGAGAGAACCCTCAGGAGGATCTATGAATGTAAAAATATCTTTGGGGGCATTAAAGAAGGTGGAGCTGAATTCTTCTCAGTGGTATTCAGTGACAGGATAAGAGGCAATGGGCACAATTTGAAATACAGAGAATTCCACCTATAACATAAGAAAAAACTTTTTTGTTGTTGGTTGGTTTGTTTTGGTTTGTGATTTTTTTTAATGGTGAACATGGTCAAAAACTGGTAGAGGTTGCCCAGAGAGTCTATGGAATCTCCATTCTTGGAGATATTCAAAACCTGTCTGGACAAGGCCCTTAGCAACCCACTCTAGCTGACCCTTCTCTGAGTAGGGATGTTGGGCTAGATGACCTCAGAGGTCCCTGCTAACCTGAATGATTCTGTGTGTTTGTGGGTGATTCACACACTAAAACAAAGGAAAAAAAGTGTCCGTGATTGCAGTAGTTTTAATGACTTCAGCTCTCCTGCTGTGCCAGATCACTTTTTCATGTGACCCCCTTGATGATATTACATGCTAAAAGTTCCTTCCAGCCTCAACAATTCTTTGTCATTTATGTCATTTATATATAATCCATTTAAATCCTCTTTTTTTTTTTTTTTTTTTTTATCTCCCTTATCATAGAAAGCTTTTCTGGGAAATTATACTATTTAGTCTTCAGAGGGGAAAAAAAAGCAGGAAGAAGTATCTTTTTCTACCTTAAAAGTGTCTTTGCAAAGAAAGTCTTCCCTAAGCAAAACTCTATGTGTTATAGCAAGTCATCCATGACGCTAAAATAATCTTTTTACCTGTAAGAGAACAATAGATTGTTCAGTCCATAGTTTCCTTCATGCATGATATAAACATCTTTGTTAGATTTCATACAGTCGTTGGGTCAAGTTACTAACATATGTATAGTTTAAAATATTCATCTCAGCGAACCACAAGGGGTTAGCAAGCAGATTTACACAAGTGCTCTTCAGAACAAGAAAAAGTATTGCAAAGGATATAAATGCTGCAGTATTATCTCCGTAAATAATAAAGATATTATAAAGGAAGAAAGAAAAGATGATGAAATATTTTTTTCGAGGCTGCCTGTATTCTCTTGGTAGCGAAGCTGATACTAGGTCTCAGTGGTGTAGTAATATCTCTTTAAAATATAGATGATTCAGAAGCAATAAATCAAGTTACGTTTTATCAGCTGAAGTTCTTCTTAGTGCATACTGATTCTGCCTTGCATCTATTGACATAAAAAAAGATTATGTCAACAGCATTCCTTAAAAGCGACTATCCATTCATTTTCTGCTTTGTTCCTCCTGTTCAGGATTGACAGTTCAATTGATTCTGTTCTGTGACAAAAGTCAACCCCCCGAGCTCTAATTTCCATTACTGCTTAATAAATTTTTGCTTCCAAAACTGCCTTTAACCTTAATAGTACTGGAAAATCAACTGCAAATAGCAACAGTGATATACACCCGTGAAGCAGAACTGTTACATGATACCATTCTATGATTTAGAGCATAAACCATAGTAAACCATGTTGTTGGTTGAAGTGAGGGTATAGGAACTATAACTTTCACAGATGTGGTATAGTTTTTCCTCAATATTTATAAAGAAATACTTAATGAATAAAGCATGAAATATTATATGAGTAATAATTTCAATAAGGTAATTTCTGTCATTCTGTAGTGGTAGAATTTGATTCAAACCTCATTCTTTGCCTAAGAATTGGCTTCCAAAAGATCATATTTCATTTTTAATGAGTGATATCTGGGTCCTATGTTTACAGGGAAACTCAAAAATGTAAATGAAGTGTAATCTGATACAGTTTCAGTAAATCCCAATAGCAGGGTCAAATAGGATAGCTATGAGGCAGCAAATCCTATTTTAGTTGAACATCATGTCTGAAAGATTTGAGCCTTTCCAGTTCAATACACTTTGCTTTTTGTCTTCCTTACATTATTTTCTTTGATTGCTGATTGTGATGAATCTGATTGTTGCATAGTTGTTTATGGCTTCACTTTCTACCCTTGTCTGTTTTAATGTCACAAGCTTATAAAACAGTGCTATAACAGACTTGAAAAATAAAAGACCAGAATATTCAGCCTGTGCCTACCACCAGATATCAATTACCTTTATTTGCTAAGAGGAAAACAGAGATGAGTTCTGTAAAACTCTTCAAAGCACTACAAAACTCTTCAACAAAGTTTTTTCAAGATACTATCTATCATGGTTCCTCACATCACCCAACTTAGCTTCCCAGGAGTCCTGTTATTTTTGATGAAAGATAAGGGGAAAGTGAGAGGACTGAAGGCTATGCTTACACTGCCATTGTGCCAGTCCTGAGGTTTGTCCCTGGCTGTTGGGCCATTGGAGCTGGGCTAGACAAGAGGATTTTGCTGCCCATTGCTCCAGTGCTGCTCTCAGAGTGAAATCTACTTCAGAAGGGAGCCACAGGTATTAATCACACCATTGTCCATGTAAGAACAACTACAGCAAAACAGAAAGCAGGAGTAAAACAAGGAGCAATGCAAGGTGGGATTATAACCCTCTATAGGCCTGTACAAGGCTTCTGTTCTGAACAGTCTTTAGGTAGGATACCATGTCTTTTCACTCACCCCAAAGGGAATCTAGTGAAAAGAGGCAAGTTCTGTATCTAAATATACATGATATAATCATATCTGAGGTATCTTGCCATTTACACTGCCAATCACTTTTGGGAGAAGGGAAAAAACAGTGTTGTTCAGGCTGCACTGACACGGTGGCCTGCAAGAGCATCATTGCATCATTACTTCAATTAAAGCAATTCTAAGAAAGGGAAAAGAAACTGAGGAAACCTGTTGTACAGTTTCAGGTTGCCTGGGTACACAAAGACAACGGATAATGTGACACGCGCGCCCCCCCGCCCCCCCCCCTTTTTTTTTTTTGACACTTGAGGCCAGTTCTAGGACTCTGTAATCCAAACATTGCGCAACTCAATAGAAATCAAGTATTCACCTTCCAGCCTCCTAATACAAATACCACCAGTCTCATCCTTTTAAACTCTATGCAAACAGTTACCAGTATATTAACACATATCGCACTAATTCATTCAGCATCTTATGTATGACCATTTCAATAAGATAATTTCACTATGTGATTGCAAGAGATTTTTAAAACCTAAGTCCTTGCAATATTAGCATTCATGGGATGAACTAAAATGACTAAGGATTTCTGTAATTTTTCTTCTCTTTTATATGCTTTTTTTATTCCCTTGAGAAGGATCATATTTTTGCCAGAGTGAAAAGAAGATAACAGTGAACATAAGTTTTATAATCCAGCACAGCCAATGATTTAGGGCAACAGTATGAGATAGTGTACAAGGGCCAGACTGAGAGGTGCAACTAATCTGAGCAGTATCATTCAAGAAGCTCATAAATTAATAGGTAACATTTACAGTAGGAACAAGGCCTTCATAAAACAGTGTTGGAAGTTATTGCACAAATTCACTATTAGCCAGATAAAATAATTTTATTTTCTGTTGTTTATTAGGAAAGAGTGAGGCAACTTTCATCCTGCAAAGCATGAATGGCTTTGAATACACAGAGAGGTTTCAGTTCTAGCAGAAGGTAAGTAAACTCTCAGTTACCTAGTTTGTACCTGTTAGGATTCTTTTAAACTCATTCTGCTGTAAATTGAAATTCTTCTTTTTAGTTAAAAAATTACATATTTGTAGTTGTGAACTTAATAAAAGTTCCAAATACCCATCTGAAATTCAATTTATTATTATTTCCTGTTTCCTTCCCTTTTTCCCCCACTTTTTCCTGTCCTATCCTATTTTATCATATCTTTCTCCAACTCTCCCTTTTTTGCCTTCTTTTTCAGTCTGATTGATTAGGGAAGCAGACTGTGTGATTGTGCTGTTTGCCCATCCACCTGTGAGCCAGCTTCTCATAACCTTAGAACATAGGCTAATTTCAATCATATTTGACAGAGGCATAGAAATCTCAAAGTTCCTGAGCTCTTCTAACTTTCATGAGCCCTTGCGGCTGTCTAGAGAAGAGGCACACCTCAACACCCTCCCATTGAGCAACGTTACAAGGTGAATGACTTCATCAACACCTATCTACTTGGATGGCTGACCAGGAAAGACTGTCCTTGCAACATAGTTAGATCTTCAAGAAAAAGAAAAATTGGTACATGCTGCCTCTTGCTTACATGGTATTCATGTAAAATAGGAGAGAAATGAGAAAATTGATAGGGTCTAGGGTACTCATAGATAGAATCAGATATATTGCAGATAAAGATCTGCAACATGGGTGCCCTGTAAGAATGAGAACAGTGAGCTGTTGGAGTAATACAAAAGAAAGGAAGGAAACAAGGCTGAGGTGTTGTGAAGGGTACTGAGCAGAGCTCAGTCTGCTCAAATAATGTGACACAAGGAATAAAGGACATTAAGCTTGTAATTCCAATGATAGTTGAATAGTTTGCATTTACTTCTTTTCCTAACAAACTGTGGCCTGCCCCAGAGTGCAGTTTTCTGTCATGTCATAACATTTTAATAAGTCATTTCAGTGATTAATTCTGTCTATTCTTTTTCTTCTTAAAAGTATCTTCTCTCCTCCTCAGTCTGATCCTTTTGTCAGGCTCTCAGAATCTCTCTCCATATCACAGTTTTGTGACTGATATTTTCACTTGGGGGAATACATGGATGTTGGATGTTGAGGAGTATAACTCAATTTTAAAATTAACTTATTTAAATTTCAGAGCAAAATAACTTTAAAAAAATTAAATTAACATTTTGTTTGGTTTGTGGTTTGTTCTTTTGTTGTTTTTTTGTTTGTTTGTTTGTTTGGGTTTTTTTCCCAATGAATCTATTTACTGAATTTAACTGGGATAAACTGTTCTAAAGAATGAACCCAGCTGCTTTCTTCAACTGTCTGTCTTAGTACAAACATACAGAAGAGTCATCCCATTCCCATAGACTATGTGTTTGTCAACTATTGCTACAATTTGTATGTTGGTCTGCGCTGATCTTCGCATGACAGTTAAAAACTTGCATTATGATTTCACCAGTAGAGTCAGACTCTACGCACAGTATCACGTCTTGGGACCTGGTCTGTTTCATCAGGACATACTGCCATCTTTGTTCAGATTCTTGGAGGCTACTCTGAACAGTAGGACCTGGACTCTTTGTTCTTATACCCACAGAAGAAAGCTATAATGTTGGATAAGTGGTGAATGTATCAGATGGAAAATTAAAGGCCAAAACAGTGCTTGTCCCCCCTGTGTTGAAAAAGAAATACCCCCAAGAACATGGTCTCACTGATGACTTTCCTGGGATATTATGGTTCTACATGGTCCCTAAACAAGGTCATGGCATGACTGCAGTCAAGTTCCCCCGTATGTTGCACCTATCCTTGAGAGGGACTTCCTCCAGCAAAAGTGCAGACTGAACCTCTTTGTGCATGTACAAAACTGTGTTTATGTCAGTGTGCTTATTACCAGAACATTAAGCCCACATGCTTAAAATCAACCCCGGAGGAAAACATGCCAGTTGGTATCTACCCGCTATGGCATGCATTTATGCACCAGAGGGAGGAACATTAATGGACAATCAGAGAATTCTCTAAGGCAGGGGAAGTACTCTGAATGGTCTCTCATCTCAGAAGGACTGCTGTGACAGTGGTCTTTGAAAACCAGAATCAGAGAGCTAAAGAGGAAAGGCACTTTCTGCCTTGGTCCTTGGAGAAGTTCCAGGAATTCTTCCCTCTCTCGTTTTCAGTTGCTTAAACCCATGCTTCAGGGAACCTGCTGGACTTTGTTGTATGCTTCCTGCCTACAAAGATTATTCTAGCTGGGCTTCCAGAACAGTTTAAACAGTCTGGATTTGCTAGCACTAAACGAAGATCTTTATACTCTTTTGAACTATAAAAGACCTGGTACCTCTCCTCATAGAAGCCTCACTGTAGCATGCAGCTACTGAATTGCAGATCAGAACTTCCTCACATCAGAGCTGGCAGGCAGCAAGGACCATCCCACACCAAGCCTTGCTCTCGTGGAAGCAGGGAGAAGAAAGCAAGTTCACCCAAGTGTTAGCTTACCTTTCACTTGGAAGCACCACAACGTTAATGCAAGATTTTGTTTCTCTTCTTGTAGGAAATATGTGGTCACTGTTTAATTGTACCAGAAGGTTGCGGTTTGGTCTTGCAGTTCTTGTTTGTTTGGATTTTTTGGGTTTGGGTTTTTTTTTAAATATTCCCATATTAATCTGCTGTTGGTAAGAATAGCACGGTTTAATTATTCCAGAAGGATATTACAGTGTTCTGATTTCATTTTAATTATCAGCACAACTCCACCCCTCCTTATATTTCATCATAATGCTATCAATAAATTTAAACATCCTCATGCTCTTCACTTGCCTTGTTTCCTGTCTCTTAACTGCTTTTGGTGTTTTTCCCTTCTGCCCTTGACTTTTTCTCATTCCAGCCAACCTCACATTCTTAGAACTCCCTCTAGCTCACTTGCAAGACCCCATCTTCTCTTTCCTCCTTCACAGTAACTGCTATGGGCTAAATTTTTAGAAAAGTCAAGATACAGAGAAGACAATGTACACTGAGAGATAACTTGTATTTCAGTTTTTGTGTTTAAAAGATTTATGGGGTTTTTTTTTATTTATTCCTGCAGCAAAGTGGTAATTCTTTAAGAACAAGCAGATTAAAGTGATTGGGAAAACATGCCCTGAGACACAAATGTTCGTATTTTTCATGTATACCTAGCTCCTTGCTTCTTATTCTGATTTCATGCTCTGATTCCATATTTACAGTTCTATAAAACTGCATTATTGTGAAACCAGCAATACTCAGCAACGAACAGGCAACTCTTTAAGGGCAATGGTACAGACTGCTGTTTCACCCTGGCACATGTCCACTCCCTGGACAGGCATTAGTTTGCTGTGCTTGAATCCAGCCACTTAGTTCCATATGCTCCTGTGGTCCTGTGAGTAGTGATGGTCACTGTTCATAGCACTGTGGCTTTCAGGAACATACTTTCAGGAGAGCTGTCACAGCTCTTCCAAGGATCGAGTGTTAACGTGTGTTCTGCATGGAGACCACAGGTCTATGGGAGTTCTGTTTTCCTAGTTAGAGGTAACATGGGAACATGGTGGGAGAGCAAGAAATACGTAAATTTCTTAAGCATGCATAGACTTTGGGAAAAAAGTCTGAGAAATCCATGAAAAACAAAATCTAGCTCTGAATAGACTGCTGCCTGTCCCATGCAACTCTTACTTATGATTCTCAGCTACAAGTGGTATAATCTCTCATGGCATCTCTTCTTGTCAGCCTGATCATCTTATTCACAACTGTGAAATCACTTTTGGTTGGAAAAATGGTATCTTTTTACACTTCTTTGTCATACTCCTATGAGATTTGCTTAAGAGGTTGGTCCCAGAAGCCACTTAAGTCTAGCCTCTTAGCTTCTGCAAAGATGATCCTTTAAAATTAGTGTCTTAGCAAATGAAGTCTTTGTCTTTGCTGTACGTGAGTTTTCAGCACTAAGGATCATTGATGCCTCTGTTGTAAGTCCTATCCCAATGTCCAGAAAATGATATTCAGAAAAGCAAACTCTGCCAGGTTTTGCCAAGAAAGTAGGTAATTTTCTCTTGAACTTGCATCTTGAGCTGGACAATTGAAAGCAAGAGAAAGGATAGGAGTAAACAGTTAGGAAGAAGGTAAGAACTACTCAACCTGTTCTATCACCAAGAAAAATGTTTGTGAAATCAAGGCCTTAAACATCTTAATCATGACAAAGCTTACAATGCAAGTGAAGGTTGCAATGAAAATGTTTTTTGCCAAATAAAGTGGAACTCACAAGTTCACACAGAACTTAATTCCTTAATATCTCACACCTGTTATTTGTTCTTTAAAATGTAACAGTGCCTACAAGGCCACTTTAAAGCATACTGCTCTATTGCACTATAAAAAATTTATCACCTCAACTCCAAGAGGTAGTATATGGTAGAGGACAGCAGACAGCCTGGAAACAACTATTTTAGTAAGACAAATGTAAAGGGCAGATGTCAAAGGACGGTATTTGCAAACATTTTCAAGAATTTTATAGCTATCAGCACAAGTGAATTCCTTTATGATTTGGTTGGGCAATAAAAATTGCATCCTTAGTTTTTATTCATTCACCAGCAGCAGACCTCAACTGACAGCCAAACCTGCCTATTATTAACTGCAGTGCATGGATTGAAGCTAGTAACATGTAACATGTACTAATGAAATGGATGTGCAATTTCTTTTTCAGTGTAGTGATAAAAAAGTATAAATACAGTCTTTGATCTTGAAAATTACATTTTAAAGTTTAAGATTCAACATTATAAGTCAATATATTTTCATGGTGAGACACCAACTTTAATCATTTGACTATGGTAAAACAGGAAACTCTGGCACAGGATGCCCAGAGAGGTGGTAGATGCCCCATCCCTGGAAACATTCAAGGTCAGGGTGGACAGGGCTCTGAGCAACCTGCTCTAGTTGAAGATGTCCCTACTCATTGCAGGAGGGTTGGACTAGATGACATCTAAAGGTCCCTTCCAATCCAAATTATTCTGTGATTCTGTGATTCTATGTTATCGTAATAACACTTTAATAGCATTTTTCATCAAATTCTCTCAAAACACTTTAATTAAAACTGTTAATTAATTAGGAATCCTTTGCAATATCCATGATGTAAGTTTTATGCCCATTTTACACATATGTAAGCAAAATTATTGTGCACTTCAAATAGCAGGCTCAAGGCTTTTATTTTCAAAAAAGAAAAAAAAAAATTACACTTGCTATTCATAGGAATTATATCGTTCAGAGAATATCTTAGTCCTGGGTATCATTATTTTTTATTATAACTGAGGTTTCATGGCCTTTTCTAGGTAGTGTTTTAAAGTTATAGAACATGGCAATTGTGTATTTGCACTCTACAAAACCATGTCAGTAGATTATTATGTAAGGAATCTTAACAAAAGTTGGTGTCAGATTCAAGTTCTTTTTGTTGCTTCCATAGCTCAAAGCTAGGAACTTGAAAACATGCAATAAAAACACTGAAAAGGAAAAAAAACTTACATGAAAGAGAAAAATTAAGATGTACTAGAAAGCAGATGGTTACACGAACAACTAAATTAATTCTATATAAGAAAACCAAATGAAACTAGGGGAACTGAAGAGAAGGTCCAAGAAAAGAATGATGCAGACAGAGAAATCATACCTCAAAATCATTTTGGAAATGGTAAATAAGTTTTAAATCTTACTGTTTGTCATCCTATCACATCTTTTTCTTCCTAAAATATCTTTAAATGATGCAAGCAAGCAGATCCATTTCCAAGCATCTTTATGATTCATTATTAAATACATTATCTCTGTTGCATACAGAAACCTGGTGATGGAGTATGAATATCTGGTGGTAGTCATGACATTAGAAATCCTTCTCACAGTTGCCCACGTATGTGATTTCAGGATACCAAGTATGATGCCTCAGAAGGTGACTGTAGTGTATCAAATTTCATTATAAACCATGAATGAATTAACTTGGATACAATAAAGACAGGAATAAAATAAAAGCTTCTTCTACATAAAGTATAATTGAACCTGCAAGACACAGTCCTGTATTTCAGAGAGATAAAAAAAGTAAAGATGGAATAAGAAAAGAACTACAAAAATTCATGAAGTTTGAGTCGCTACTGACTGTGAAGAGTAATTGTTTGGCTGTGGCTTCTTGCTCTGTAAATCCCCCTTTAAAATGACAGCAGCAGGAGATTGGAATTCTTCTTTTATACTTCTTGAAATCTCTGTAAAGGAAGTAAATTTTCTTATATTTTCCAAATAAAGTACAAAAGCAGAATTAGACACCTCAGAACGAAGTACACAAAATCATCATAAGGTCAAGTACTTGAAATTTCCCTGATAATTTACATTCTGTAGTAGAGATATACTTCTCACTTACAGATTTATATTGGGTCTGGCTGAGCCCCGCAGCAGCCCTCACAGTGCTGTGCTTGCATTGGTAGCGAGAAAGGTGGTGATAACACACCAGGGGTTTGGCT
>JAVJGI010000060.1:89279715-89351572 GCA_035590275.1 Ibycter americanus
TCTTCCTCATGTTGAGCCTGTTTTGCCTGTGATGGTAACTGGTAAGCAATCACCCTGGTTTTATGTCAACCCATGAGCTTTTTTCACCATTTTTTCCTCTACCATTCTGTTGACATAGGGAGTGAGAAGCAGCTTGGTGGGCATCTGGCAAGCAGCCAAGGATGACCTACCTCACTACACCTTTAAAGGATGCTATCTATGAATAAAAGCATAGCTTAGATGGTTCTCTTAAATTAGACAATTAACTTTTAGTTACCTGCAGTTACACGGCATGAATCCAGCTGTTGTGCCTTGATATTTTTTTATTAGATGGAAGTTTTAAGTACCTTTACTTGACTCTAGGATGATGGTTTTTTGGTGTTTGTTAGCCTCATTAATGATATGACATTCTAACTTACTGCTAGCTTTAACTTCTCAAGCAGAGTAAATGAAAGAGTTGCTAGTGATAAACATATCAATGGTTAACAAAGTCTTCCATCTACAGCAATGTGCAATAGCTAAAGGAGAGAAGAGTTCAATAACTGTTGATTCACATCAACTGTGCTTGCTAGTGCAAGATTACTGGGTCAAGAAACAAACAGCATCTTTCTTATTTCCAACCTAATGTTATCACTGAAGAGAAACAGGTCAGTTCTATGTATGTTTGTAACTGTTTCTGTTTAGTTTATGTGCCTGAAAAAATAAGTTTTCCATTGTCCAAACCTCTGAACAGATCAGCATTACCACTGTCTCAGAAAAAGATATGGCGACTATATTGGATCAAGGCAGGCTGGCTCAGGCTTCTGAGTTCCTAAGCTTCTGAGAAATGTGATATGGGTTTTAAGTCAAAACTCCCAAACAGATAGCATTTTAAGATCATAGTTTTATTGGGAAAAATTAGGAAACCTGGAGTACAAATAAATTTCAAGTGTCAAGCACTTATGGCTGTTGGAAGCTGTAGTTCTTGTACTTATACTTTCTTCCAGGAAAACAGGTTTATGAGAATGAATGCAAAAAGATGCATTGCCTCATTGAAAATTTCAAGACATACAAAATACAATACTTGTAATGTTGACCAGCAGCAGACTATGTACTCACATATATATAATCGAGTCATTATTGCCAAAGGTATAGATCTGTGTTGAATTCTATTGGCATTAGCATTAATATGTAGAGCTGAGATTTATTTAATTTTTAGTGTAAAGTGTATTCACAAAAAAATAATAATAATAATCTGAATTAAAAATCTAGACCAAAGATATACATATTATCATAAACAACAGACACAGATAACCTACTGATCAAAATCGTATTTGTTTGGGAAAATAAAAAAATGGGAGAAAATTAAAGTCTTTACATATATTTTGGTTTTAAGGCCTTCTTAGAGTTTTTCACTTTCTATTTTGAGTCAATTTGTCTTTTCTGTCTGACAACTATATTTATGGATAAATATCCTCAAAAATAAACTTAAAAAGTCATTCTGGACTATGATGATAAGAATTTCCAGACTTTTTGGACTTTGTCTCTCTTTCACTCATTGTTTTCATTTTGGGGAAAAAAAAAAATTAACTTTAGGAATCATCAGAAATAATGTCTTCATTTATTTCTAGATTATTTGATTGATTGAACATCAATGGTAAATAACAGGAAAAAAACTATTTTTCTCTTTTGCTTCACCTCTATTTTTATCATTCTCTCTTAAAAATGGGTAGAAAATCAAATTTTTGTAGTAGGTAGAAAAGGACTTTTTCTGCAAGGTGGAAATAATTTCAAAGATATTTGTGATATAATCAGGTGGTAAATTTTTCTAACTGCTACAGTATTTTCACTTTTTATATATATAGTGAAATGTGGCTTTTTATCTTAAAATCCATCAAGACTGAAATTCTGTAACCTTTTTGTTTTCTAGTGAGAAAATTGGCTGAAGATCAATATAAACAAGGTGGAAGTTAGTCTAGCAGGTGGTGGCTATTACTGAGATAAATAAGAAGCTGTAGACATTTTCCTATTGGAATTGTATTTGCTTTTAGTCAATATAATGTGTAGTTTCTCCCTACTAAGGGATCTGTAATTAGGTCTGGACTTGAGAGAAAGAACTGATAGTTTTCTTTGAAGAAGATACAAAAAATTAACAAGTCAGGTATTCTTCAAATCCAGAATCTTGAGGTGAAAGCTAATTTACCACACAGTTAAGATTCATGCTCCTGAGCAGTTAATACAAGGACTGTGGAAACGCTTCTCACGAGTCTGCAAACACTACCTTTTATCATATTCCAGAAGAGAAAGGGGAACAAAGAATCGTAATCTTTACCTGAAGTGTTTTCATAACATGTTCTATAAAGTCAGTTCCATCCTACTTGAAGTAAATAGTTACAAATATAATGGTGGGAAATTAATGAGAAATTCATTTTAAAACTCCTCATAAAAGTCAGTTGAAGAGAAGCAACTTTTCCTGAAAGGGTTTGTCTTCAGAATGTAAACATTCAAAGTCAAAGCGCATTTTCTGTTGGTTTAGCTCTCTATGCTACCTGCAAGTTTGGTTCTGTTAAACTTTGGAGGGAGACCACTTTAAAAATAATTACAGAGAAAGCAATAAAAAAAGTTTAGACAGACAATCTTAAAATGGGAAAAAAATACATGGTACTTTCTCCCTCCAAATAGGAAAGTAATACCTAGGATTTAAGACTGATCTCAAAGAGTGACTTACATTTTAGAATGTTAACATGGCACATTTTTCCATGTGCTATTACAATTGGTTATTTTTTCTTTTTTAAAAGTTGGGAAGACATTCTGAGAGAAAGTGCAATGGCAAAATAAGTGATCTATTGAGAAAGTATAGCTTTTACACTATAGAATGGGTAATGACTTCCATGGTTGTATGTTGGTCCATTACTTTTCTCTCACCAACTAAATTCTCGTCTGTGGAATTTTATCTTTTACAATATTTTGCAACTGTTAGTACCATATTCACAGTGATTATGTTCCTGAAATCAGATTTAAAAGAACATACTTGACCACATGAAGGTATATTCAGCTTTCTTCAAATTTTTAACAAAATAAGCACAACTAAAAACAATCTAGGTCACTTTTCATGCAAATTAAATTGATTATATTCCACAATCACTATCAGATTCAAATACTAGTAGTGGCAGCAGGAAAATCTTATAAGAAGTTCTGTCACTTTGTAGGATACAGTCTTTTAACAAACTGCATGAACAACCATGTAGAATAACATATCTGAGACAGGGGACTTAAATTACTAACAGAGACTAAAGAAAGCAAATCACTGCTAGATGTCACTGCTCTTAATTACTAAAAGTAAAATTCATGTAATTCTTCCTCAATCTATAAAATAAGACTCAAAACCTCAGCCTGTGAGATTTAAAAGTATAAAGAATGTGGAAAGTAGAAATTCTTATTGACATCTCTTCAAGATCTTTTATTAATTATTAAGAATATTTAAGTCTTCCACATATATTCCTTCTCGATGAAAAATTAAGGGTTTCTTAAAAATCATTAAAAGATGTTTAATCTGTGTAAACTGCAAATTTTCACAGATTTTGAAAGTAACCATTTTATAGTCACTTAGAAATTTTGCATACTGATAGTTATTACCTATTTGTTTATAAAGTTTACTTCATATTTTTTTTCTAACTTAAGTGCACCCCTTTTTTTCCATTTCTTCTCTCTCTACACTGAACTAAGAATAGCATATTAAAAAAAAATAGTAAATGAAAACCAGCAGCATTTTTGAAATGACACAGTGATTAAAAGATGTTAATGATAACTGTTCCCTCTTGAGAAAGAAAATGGCTATACTAGAATTCTTACATTATTTTTAAATATATACAGTTGTTGGCCACTTAATAATTTAATTGTCTGTTAGTGTAAAAAAAGCGTAAAAAAAATTTTGCAGAAACTTTTCTCTGTTGAAAGATCCATGGAGTCCTGTTTTAAGACATCATCAACTCTTTCCATCAGTAAAGATCGCATTAGGACAGTGTCTGCTCTCTGCTGCAATATGATAATCTTTTATGTCATATTCTCTCCTATGAACTCTCTTCTTTATTGGTGACAGGACATCAGAATTTTCCCTCCTTGAAAATGGTCTCTGTTTCTTCATGTTATTCCAGAAGTATATAAAACTGTACAGTAATAATATGCAGACCAGTTCACTGTTAAATCCCATCTCTCCCTGTGGCTTTACTGAGAGGCAATGCCAAACGACATAACTGTTCCCCGATTGATTTAACAATGGGAATAAAAAGTCACCTTAACCTGCACACACCTATCAGGGAAACAGTGAACATTTTTTCCATGCAAGTCCTTCTCTCTGGGTCTTTCCCCTAGACTTTTAACCCCTTTCTGTTAACAAAGAGGAACTAAACCTTTAATTTCATGCACGTTTAGCATTTATTCATGATAAGAAGACATTTATAGTATCAAATTATCAGGATATTATAAGATGTTAAAAGAAGTTGGAGCCATTTTTTAATGGCGTTATTAGTTACATTTTACATTTGTGTCCATCAATCTTCATCAATATGACTTCATTGTGTGGTCAGTAGTAGTATTAGTAGTGTTTTTTACATAAATTCTGTTATGGGGTCATATTTAAATGCTTTCGAAAGATGTCAAGAAAGAAACATCTGGTATCCATAACCTTTGATCATAGTAAATGTTAAACATTAGTGATGAGTTGCATTTTTCTTCTGCATGAGTTATCTGTCATTCATCTAACTTTGGGTTTGGGTTTGCTTTATAGCTGTAAGAGGTTAATAAGGCCTTTGAGGTGACAGAGTTGTTTTTTTCCCCTCTACCTTTATTTGACCAAGTTTACAATGGGTTACATGGGTTAAATAAATGAATAAACATACAAAAGAAGAAGCCAAATATGAATAAATAATATGAAGTGTCTCATATAACCTAACAAGAATCATACATTAATTTATAATTTGGTGACTTAAATATGTAATTTGGTGACTTTTTACAAAGTTAACTGTGTAAAGCAACCAGTAGACTAAAACAGCAGTGCTGGAGCTGATACACCCTCCGAACTGAGTACATATTCTTTTGTTATTTTAATGGAGATACTGTTTAGACTGAATCACACAGAAAGTAAGAAATATTTTTGTTGAGTGAACAGACTCATGGTTTAAACACATGGATGACAGGAGACAACTTGTGTGGTGGATGTGCCTAAACTGAGAAACTGATTTTTTTTCTGACTGTAAATAATTGCCAGAGTCAGGCTGGGACACAATGAATGGATAATCTAGAAAAGTGAGATATGGAGAGACAAAAGGGTCAAGCAGGAGACTGTATAAAGTAAAATTTAGAGTTTTTAATTACAGATAGTAAAATATGAACTCCATGGAAATAATCCTTTAATACTGATGTGATAATGCACTTGATTGTTTCATCCTTCAGTGCCCAAAGCTTTCCATTCTAAAGCCTATTTTGTAGGTATTGTCCATTTCCCTCAGCAAGGTTAGTCATAACTTTTCAGAGTGTTCCAAACAAAGTCAAGATTCAACCACTCTTTTGCTTTCTAAGTGTCATACTTTAGTTTGTTCATCATCTAGGCTAACTCTGAAACAACTCAAATGATGAAACAAGAAGAGACACCTCAAAGAGGGGGTCTCTTCTCACTCTATGAAAGCTGTCTACAGGTAGGCTGATGAATCAAACACTGGAGATGCTGCCCTTGCAGCACTGACTTCTTACAGACTAGATTAATATAGACACCTCAGTTTTAGACTGTGAATGTATACAAAACAGTAATGTTTATTGTATACAAAAAATACAAAGCAACTTTAATGATAAAGGTGATGCCAAAGAAGATCCATAAAATATCTCTGTGTGGTGGGTTGATGCTGGCTGGCTGCCAGGTACCCAACAAGCCTATCATTCCTCCTTCTTAACAGGACAGGTAGGAAAAAAGGTAGCTAAAAGTTCATGCAGCAAGTTAAGGACAGGGAGATCACTCACCAATTACCATCATGAGCAAAACAGACTCAACTTGGGGAAATTAATTTAATTTATTGCCAATTAAACAGAGTAGGATAATGAGAAATAAGAACAAATCTAGAAAACACTTTGCCTCCATCCCTCCCTTCTTCTCATGCCCAAATTTACTCCCAACTTCTCTATCTCATCCCACTGTGCAGTGCAGGGGGATGAAGAATGGGGATTGCGGTTAATTCATAACACTTCACCTCAGCTGCTTCTTTCTCTTCACACTCTTCCCCTACCCCGGCAAGGAGTCCCTCCCATAGGAGACAGTCCTTCATAACTTCCCCAACATGGGTCCTTCCCATGGGCTGCAGTTTTCAAGAACTGCTCCAGAGTGGGTCCTTTCCATGGGGTGTGGTCCTTCAGGAGCAGACCGCTGCTGCGTGAATTCCCTATAGCTTACACTTCCTGCCAGAAAGCCTTCACCTGCGTAGACTTCTCTCCCTAAGCCACAGTTCTTCCCATGATTCTGCTCCAGGGTAGACACTCCATGGGATGCAGCTTCCTTCAGGGCACCTCCACCTGCTGTGGCGTGGGGTCCGCCACAGGCTGCAGTGTGGGTATCTGCACTACAATGCTACCCCATGGGTTGAAGGGTAACAACCTTCGTCACCACAGCCTTTATCATGGGCTGCAGGTGAATCTCACTCTGATGCCTGGAGCAACTCCTCCCCTACTTCTTCACTGACCTTGGTGTCTGTAGGATTTCTTCTCACACATATTGCCACCTCCTTCTCTCCCAGTTGCTGCACAGCATTTTTAACCCTTTCTTAAATGGGTTATCACAGTGGCACTAGCAATATCACTGATGGGCTCAGCTTTGGCCAGAGGTGGGTCTGTCTTGCAGCTGGTTGGAACCAGCTCTTTCAGACATGGGTGCAGTTTCTAGTGTTTTCTCAGTCTCCCACTGCCAGCACCTGGGTATGGACACTGATTACACCTGAATATACAATTGAATAAATAATTAGAAAGAGGAGGTAAAAGTAAGAAGCCTTCCCTTGCAGAGGAGCGAGTTTAGCATAGATTTGTGTTGGCAGCAGGTTTTTTACACTCATTTGCAAATAACCTGAGAAAAGAGATCAACAGTCAAGTGACAAAATCTTCAACAGTATGAAGTTACTCAGTGCAGTGAGGACACATAGTTCAACTACGAAAAATTTGAGGAAGTCCATAAGAATGTGAATGACTATGTAATAAATTGGCGAATGAAATGTAATGTTGATAAATGTAAAATAATCCACATGGGGAAACCAGTGAAGGGCACTGAGCTGACCACATTACCCAGGGGAAGATCTTGGTTTTATGACAGACAGTTCTAATGCTCAGTGACTGTGAAAAAAAGAAATCAAGTGTCAGAATGTAATAAAGAAATAGAGAATGAAACAAGAAATGTCATTGTGCCATTGTGTAAGTTCATGTTTCTCTTACATTTTGAATACTCTGTACAGCTCCACTCCCTGCACCTCAAAAGGATATAGTAGAACTGGAAAAGTTCAAGAAAGAGTAAAGCATCTGATCAAAAGAGTGTAAAAGCTTCCATGCAAGCAATGATTCAACAAGGTGGAACTGAACAGGAACCCTCCATGTAAAAAATGAGGTGGTGGTGATAAACATCCACAAAATCATGAATGTTATAGAGAGTTTTACAGGGATCAGACATTCATGTTTTCTTCCTATTTACAATTAAATAACGCTAATGGGAGGTAGGTTCAGAACTGAAGGTGACTTCCCCCCACCTCCCCAACAGGTAGTAGATTAATGAAAGTCTTTGTCAAAGAATGCTGTAGACTGTAAAAATTGGAATAGGTCCAAGGGCTGATTATAGTTATGTGAAAGAAAAGTTTATTAATCATGACTAAACAGGCAGAGCACATCTGATTCAAGATGTTTCCTGAACTGCAAAAAAAATTTAGAGGCAGAAAAGCCATTCAGGAAATTTAATATATGCTTGCTCCATTCTTCTTTCTGTAGTGTTCACTTATTCCAGCTGCTAAGGAATGAATAGATACTGGGTGTGTACTTTTGGTCTGACATAATAACATCAGCTTCATATTCTGTTAATAATTTCTTGACAAGTGCCAGACATAGTGTGATGTGGTCAATATCCCGTTCTTGCAATTAGATCAGTGAAGTGCATAAAATTCTGCATGATTCTTCCTGAGGAAGGGAGTGGAGAGGGAAGTGCTGATCTCTTCTCCCTTGTTTCCAGTGAAGAGATGAGTGGGAAAAGTTCAAAGCTGCATCAGGGGAAGCTCAGATGTGACAATAGGAAACATTTATTTACTGAAAAGGTAGTCAAACACAGGAACAGACTTGCTAGAAAGGAGGTTGATGCCCCGTGCTTGTCAGTGTTTAAGAGGCATTTGGACAAAACACTTAAAAACATGCTTTAAGTTTTGCTCAGCCCTAAAGTGGTCAGGCAGTTGGACTACATGATCATTGTAGATCCCTTCCAGATGAACTATTCTATTATATTATATTCTAAAACTGATTGAAGGATCCTCAATTAGAAAAACTGTAAAGTACTTATCATCTATTTAGTTGTCACATACGTAAAAAAACCCTGTACATAATGTGGGAAACATTTTAGTGACATTTTGAAAAGAAACATCACTAATTAATTTCACACCCATCAAACCCTCACATAATTTTGAGGTCTTACAAAGGAGAACGAAGCACAATGCAGTGACAGTTGTATAGTCAGCGCACTCCCACTCACTTCTCTCTCTTGAGAAAAAAATAAAACATTTAGACTGTAGCAGCTGCATCCCAATTTAACTAAAATGGTTCTAACAACTAAGAAGAGTAAAACAATTAATGAAATTCACCAAAACAACCCTATTTTCTGCAGCTCCTGGTACTCTATGTAACCCAGAAACCAGCTTGCCTAGGCCTATTCTGTGTGTTTTAGAGCTTTTTGAATAGCTTGGAAGAATGGCTGAACAATTATCTGTTTGTGCAGCAGTCAAAACATGGTATGTAAAGCTGAGCACAATAAACCAGTTTCTAATAGTAGTTCAATTAGAATACACCCAGACTACCCACCTTGATTTTTTCACTAGATTATTGTACATCAAAATTTGTCTCAGTAGGTTGACTGATTTTCTTTAAAAAAGATAAACAAGTGATAAAAATATCTTGCTCTTTCAGCTCTTTTCTCACTAAAGTTAGTCTGGGTATCTTCTGCCTCTTCCAAAATATTACAATCTCTTCTTCAGTATTTGAGTCAGACA
The DNA here is from genome assembly GCA_035590275.1 of Ibycter americanus. Taxonomy (NCBI): domain Eukaryota; kingdom Metazoa; phylum Chordata; class Aves; order Falconiformes; family Falconidae; genus Ibycter; species Ibycter americanus. Next base: position 89,288,943 of record JAVJGI010000060.1, read on the forward strand.
TAATCATACCCCAAAGACCAACATATCCATTGTCATTCAGCTGCTGTAGTGTTTTTCGCTCTGTGGGAAGTAAGATTAGTTTATCAGCAAAAGGTTTTCTGCTATATCCATTAAAAAGCTGATATTCTTGAGGAATCTTTTATATGATTATATCAGTAGCAGTGACTACAGAAAAATCAACAGAGGCAAGTGTCAGCAGAGCTAGAGGTATTATACAGAGTTACAAATGGAAGAACCTGGGTCATACTGAAAGGATTGTGATTCTCAAGGAATGCTGATGGAGTTGAAGGTATCAGTTAAAGATTGTTGTTTATATTTCACAGTTTCTCTTGATTTTTTTCCCTTTTTTTTTTATTGCTATTCTGTAAATTTATGTAGTGTTAAATTATATGCAAGTCGTACACAGCAAGGTGACTTACTTGGCCATCTTTAGATCTACATTCCATAAATAAAGTATGTATTCTTCAATATGAAGGGTATATTGTATTCTATTTTCCACTCTTATATTTTTTTCCCCCCAGTGATTTCTAGGATAAGAGTAAGTCCCATCACTTCCCATCGGCCTCACATATATTCCTTACCTTAGCCTAGGCATTCTTTTGAGAAAGTTGTTCCTTGATTCTCTACTAAAAGTAGAATAGACGCAAGCAGTTGGACAGTTTCTCAAATAAAAAGAATAATTTAGATTTTAACAGGTATATCTTGCTCTGGTTAGATGGAGATTAGTAGCAGAGTTAGATAGATTAAGGCAATCACATCACTGTATGTCTGCGATCAGTGTTTAGATTTCCTCAGTTTCATAGGCATGGATGTTTAAAAATACTGTAGTTATTGAGTGGAATAGTGTTGTGTTGCTTTTTGTTTTGTTTTTTCTTGAAGTAGTAGACGCAGTGGCAATGTTAAACAATGTTCATTCTTATTTATGTAAGGAAAACAATCTAATTACAGATTTTAATAGCAAACATATTATAGATAAATCAAACCTAAATATTCACTAGAAATCAAACTATGGGTCTTTATTGAAGCTGTGGTTTTGTTAGGTTTCAGATAGTTTTATTTTCTTACAACTTAAAGTATATCTTCTAAGGAAAGACACACATCTTTTTTTAGAATACACTCTTCATGGGAAAAGATGATGTTAAAATGGGTTTCTATCAGTCATTAATAGACAACGGTGTTTTCTTGTGAACATACAAACACGATAATGTGAAGACTGTTCTAACTCTGAAAGATAAAAGGAGACTGAACATATTGGGCAAAGTCCAATTTTTCATTTAAGACTTAAATAATTATTTTCCCTGAATTTTAGAGAAGCATCAATACAGCTTTCTTAAAAAAAAAAAAAAAAAAAAAAAGGAAAGAAAGAAAAAAGAGAGAGAGAGGAAAAAAAGCTTCAAATAATAATAAAAAAATCCTTCCCTAGACAGTATCTCTTTTTGGAATGTTAGTTTTTATTAAACTGACTTCAATTTTTTTTACCTCTTTAAGTAGTCATTTAAAGCAATTTGCTTCTGTTACCACAAGGCCTGGATTCCTACTACATTAGAATAACTCTTATATTTTCTTAGTGCTTGACAGAACCTTCGGAAAAGTCTCATTCCTGTTAAGCACTAACCATGGAGATTAATGAGGCTACAAAGCAGAATAAATAAAATGACATATCAAAAGAATCTTAGATATAGACTGTTGCTTTGAACCAGTTCTCTTCTGTTGTGCTGTGATGGAAACTCTCCATGAAGATTTTAGTTAGGGTGAAGTTGAATCATATGAATGCATTAAGTGGCACTATCAAAAGGAACTTCTCAAAATCACTGACTCTGAAGCATCTCTGAACCTCCGTCTGTACGGATCAGAGCAGGGAGCTAGCAAAAAATAGGCACGTTTCTGGCTAAGACGGCTTTTTCTTGTTAGTGAGCTGACCTGTATCATTGAGTGCCATAGTCATCATAAAGAAAGGGACAAACAACCAGACTGAAAAGTGAGATTGCCATTGTTGGGAGCAGTGAACTTTCAGATCTTCTCAACTGTATCATGTGATGCCAAAATGGTACAGAGTAACTGCTCAGAGACAAATTTTGTCTTTAAAAAGCAAAGGTATTTATTTCGTGCAACATGGGGAGCTAGCCGGTTTGCACCGGACAAACTAGCTCCAAAGTTTTCAGTGAAAAGTCAGGTAATTTACACAGATTTCGTGAGAGGTTACAGCATCCTTACATACATATTCATGTAATTTCGACACCTAATTATCATATTTATAATAGACGGTGTTTAGGCGGAGCTTGAGGTGGAGTCTTCTAGAATCATCGTTTGGGGAGACTTTTGGGTGTCATTCCGTTCTTTGGCTGGAGCTTGCAAAACCTCCTGACTCGACTCATGGCTTCCTCATCTCCTTCAAATGCCCACCTTATCTTTATTTATGACTACTAGATTGCTCAGAGTATGTTTCTCCTGTCTCTTACTTTAGTACCATCAGCGGAACAGAACAGGCCGTGCCGTCTCTGTTATATCTCAACATAAAGAGAGCATCACCCAGAGCATGGTACCAAACCCATCCTGACTAATCCTTTAAGACCTTTCTCTGTTTCACATGGAACAGCATCTTTAGGATTTATAATTAAAAGGAAAGTTTTTTTCAGCAGCCTTTTAAACCAACAGAAATCGTAGGTAGATTTAGATTAGATATTAGGAAGAAATTCTTTACTGTGAGGATGGTGAGACACTGGAAGAGGTTGCCCAGAAATCTGTGGGTGCCCCATCCCTGGAAGTGTTCAAGGCCAGGCTGGATGGGGCTTTGAGCAGCCTGGTCTAGTGGAAGGTGTCCCTGCCTTCCAACCCTGGGGTTGGAACTAGATGATCTTTAAGGTACCTTCCGACCCAAACTATTTGTATTGGGTCTGGCTGAGCCCCACAGCAGCCCTCACAGTGCTGTGCTTGCATTGGTAGCGAGAAAGGTGGTGATAACACACCAGGGGTTTGGCTGCTGCTGAGCAGGGCTCGCACAGCACCAAGGCTGTCTCTGCAACATTCCCTCCTGCCTCTCACCAGCAGGCTGGAGGTGGGCAAGATCTTGGGAGGGGACATAGCCAGGACAGCTGACCCAAAGTGAGCAGTGGGATATTCCATACCATATGATGTGTGCTGAGATACAACAGGTAAGAGAAAGGAGGAGGAAGGGGGGGCATTTGTTATTTACCACATTTGCCTTCTGGAGCAACTGCTACATGTACTGAAGCCCTGCTTCCCGGGAAGTGGCCGGACATAGCCTGCTGACAGGAAGTAGGGAATAACATCTTTTGTTTTGCTTTGCTTCCACATGTGTGACCTTTGTTATTTCTTCATTAAACTGCCTCTATCTTGACCCACAAGTTCATTTTCCATCTTATTTCCACCCCCACACACACCCCACCCCCCGTTCTGTTGAGGAGAGGAATGATAGAGCGGCTTAGTGGGCACCTGACATCCAGCCCAGGTCAACCCACCACAGTCCTTTTTGGTGCCCAAAGTGGGGCATGAAGAATTTGAGATAAGGATAGTAAATGGGAGAGGCAATGGGCAAAACATTGACTGAATACAGCTAGAGCGCAAAGAGTGAAATGATTGTGGCGATTTTTTGTTATTGTAATTGTGGTGAAGAGACAAGGAGTGGATTGTGTGTAAATGTCCACTTTTATTCAGTGTTTTGATAACATTATGTTGATTTTTGTGTGGGGAATTCTTTTCGATGATGTGGCTGAAGTTTCTGAAGTTTGTGTGATGAACGTGGATTTTAAGGATAATTCTTAAATATGTGATTCACAGATGCGAGGGGTGGAATTTATTGATTTTACATGACAAGGTTTTGGTAGCGGGGGGGCTACAGGGGTGACTTCTGTGAGAAGCTGCTAGAAGCCTTCCCTGTGTTCAATAGAGCCAATGCCAGCCAGCTCCAAGATGGACCCACTGCTGGCCAAGGCTGAGCCCATCAGCAACGGTGGTAGCACCTCTCAGATGTATTTAAGAATGGGGGGGAAAACTGCTGCAGAGCAGAAGCTGGAGACAGAAGTGAGAACATGTGAGAGCAACAACTCTGCAGACCCCCAGGTCACTGCAGAAGGAGGGTTAAGAGGTGTTGCAGGCGCTGGAGCAGAGATTCCCCAGCAGCCCATGGTGAAAACCGTGGTGAGGCAGGCTGTCCCCCTGCAGCCATGGAGGTTAGCAGTGGAGCAGATAACCATGGAGGACCCCATGCTGGAGCAGGGGGATGCCCAAAGGAGGCAGTTACCCCACAGGAAGCCCACACTGGAGGAGGATCCTGACAGGACCTGTGGCCCTGTGGAGAGGAGCCCAGGCTGGAGCAGGGTTGCTGGCAGGGCTTGTGACCCCATGGGGGACCCACGCTGGAGCAGCCTGATCCTGAATGACTGCATGCTATGGAAGGGACCCACGCTGGAGCAGTTTGTGAAGAACTGTATAGTCCGTGGGAAGGACTCACTTCGGAGAAGTTAATGGAGGACTGCCTCCCATGGGAGGGACCCCACGTTGGAACAGCGGAAGAGTGTGAGGAGCCCTCCCCCTGAGGAGGGAGGAGTAGCAAAGGCAATGTGTGATGAACTGACCACAATCCCCATTCCCCGTTCCCCTGCACCGCTTGAGGGGAGGAGGTAGAGAAATTGAGAGTGAAGTTGAGCCCAGGAAGGACAGAGGGGTGGGGGGAAGATGTTTTTAAGTTTTGATTTTAGTTCTCATTATTCTACTCGGATTTGAATAGTAATAAATTAAACTAATTTCCCTAAGTTGAGTCTGTTTTGCTCGTGACAGTAACTGCTGAGTGATCTCTCCCTGTGAATATCTCTCAGCCCACGAGCTTTTTCATTAAATTTTCTCTTCCTGGTCTGGTTGAGAAGGGGAATGATAGAGTGGCTTTGGTGGGCACCTGGTGTTCAGCCACGGTCAAACCACCATAACATTCTCTATGTGTTCCCCCTTATCTGCCTTTTTTCTGGCTGCATGGTTTGCACTCCTGACTACATGCTGGCTCTGATTCAAAAGGAGACATTCATGTTCTCAGCATACCCTTAACATACCTGATGCTTAAAGCAAAGTTCTTGGGAGACGGATTTAACAACAGGATGAGGAGGGGTCAGAAACTAGTGATCTTGTTTTAGGGGCAAGGGATCTAAATAAGAAACCATTAAACAAAAGATGATCATTACTACTACAATCAACATTGTCTGAAGGCTTTGAGCTGCTGTTTACCTAAAGGAGAACCTCAGTGAGCATCGTGCAGGACACCAGTGAGTGGCTGTGCCCATAGTACGAGCATTTATAAACACACAGTTAATAACTTTAGTTGGCCCACAGGTCATCCAGAACAAGCATGGACATGCCTGCATTACAAAGTCTGCATAGGGGACTATGTTCTAGCAAAACAAAATTCTTCAGACATAATTTAATCACTCCCTGGGGCTTAGCTATGTTTTTAGGTGCTTAAACACAAATTTACTTATAGTAACAGGAATGATTGCAACCTCTAGAGACGTGCATGCGTGCTATAATGAGGATATAAAAATCTGATTTGTCTCTTTCTATGATATCTACTGTCTTCGTCCACTTCTGTTCTCTAAAAGAAAGCAATGCCATATATTTGATACTGAGGTTAAAAAAATATATGGGATATTTTTATCCTGAATTCCCACCTGTTCTTATATTTCATTTTATTTCAATACCACCAAATAAATAGAGGACTAACTGCCGTACGAGAGAACAAAGTGGGTTCATTTCTGGGAATTTAACAGCTCATCAAGGGCAATACAAACAAAAATGGCAGAAGTCAGTGTTTCATAAAGCCTCTTCAATTACATCTACGTCTCAAATCCCAAGAAATTTCTATCTCCTCGCAGAGCATTGCAGTGTACTTGTTTCAGAATAACAATTTGCTTAGCATGAATGTCTGCATCACAGACTTCAGAAATACCCAAACACACTTATTTGTCCATTTACTGAAAACTGTTGCATTACCGAAACTGTTGGCCTCAGGTAATAATATGAGTCAGATTGCTGAAATCAGTACATGATTTCAGTTATAATAAAATTTGCAGAAAACTTTCAAATCAGACATTTTATAAGACTTCTGTAATATGATCCTGTGCTACTCACGTTCCTGAAGGTATGTTCCAATCCTGACATTTAAAAATATCTATATGTTTTCATAATGTATTGAATGTTTCCTGTGATGCAACCCAGAATATGATCAGATGCGAGCAGTCCTGAAACCACCTCTACCCCAGCAAATCCTTCTCTGATCATATCACAGAGGCTTGCTCTACACTGCTCTATATGCATACTCCAAGTTTCCCTATGATTAATATGCGAAATTTCTGCCTGTCTCTCTACACATTAAAGGCAACTGGAAAATAAAAACCCAAAACCAGCAGTGGTTTGATTATTTTCTTCTTTTTTCACTCTACTTTTTAGACTGTAAGTGACTTTTTAGACTGTAGGTGATGGCCTGAAAACTAAAGCAATCTCCTTGCTTTGCTGCTTCCACCATCACACAATTTATTTTACTGCTATTACTGTATTTTGAAAAGAAAGATCTTTAATGGTTTGTTATTAGGTTTCCAACATTAAAGGGTAAGATTCAAAAGTCTGACGTTTGTGAAGCACTCTAAACGCTCTGTGTAGAAAATACTTGGCTTGGCTCCTTATACACGTTTGTTTAGAGCTTTGTCAAATGAGTCTGGAAAACACATTAACATTCAAAAAATTTCTCTGAGGACCATTAGAAAAATAGTTCCTCAATATTATAAAAGAACTACCCAGGTTTCTTAGACAAGAACTGAATATGGTCTTGGTAAATGGTTCTAGTGGAACTGAAAAGTTGGCCAAGCCTCTTCAGATCAACTTATAGTTAATATTGGAAACATAAACTTACTTTCTCTTCTACAATAGCCATTATGGATGTATTACTCAAACTTTGCTCTCCTTTCCTTTGAGAAAAGCAATTGAACCTTGTGAATTAAGCATAGCATTAACAAGGCAATAGTTATACCTTAAAGAGAGAGGCAGGCAACTCAACCAAATAATGGTGCTAACTGTGCTGTCACTTCATAATAATCTCTCAACCTCACACAAATAAGTGGAAACCAGGACTTTATAAGAGCTAAAAACAAAGCAAAGGGTTTGCAGGCTAGAAAAATCTGAATGTGATCAATCTGTTTCAACATGCTGGAGACTCTGACCGCAGATTTTGAAGGATGAACTTAGCTGGTAAATGACAAAAAAGATTAGTCTGAAATATTTACTATCTGTGGTGCTAACAGTCATTTCATCTATATTAATTGGCACAGCCTCTTCTGTGCCAGATGGTCTATTGCAGAGAGTGAACATTACCTCCCTGGATTTATCCAAATTATGTATTTGACGTTTGGATGAAAGCATTTTACTTTTTTTACTATTTGAGCACTGAGAATTATGTTTGTCCTCTTAATGCTATTATTGCATACAGGTAATGATATGTCATCAATAAATACGCATACAAAGGTCTTTCTGGATTATAAGCAAAGACAGATATGATGGATTTTTTTGAAAATAGCTCTTAAAACTGGTTTCCTATTAATGCCAGTGTTTACCTCAGCTTTCCTGAATAAATTCTGATGCCCTATTGCTAAGACAATAAACCAATTACTAAAGGTGAAAATCACTGATAAGTGTAATAGTTTACCATCTTCCCCAGGTCTAGGTATTTTGGGGAAGACCCTGGCTAAAATACTGTCACAACCATATTGTGTTTTGGCCTAGTGCCAGCAGAAGCATTGTAAGTTTCCTTCCGCTACAGGTTGATTGCCTGAAGGTGAGCTGCCCCAGGGCTGCCTCCTCCCCCAGACACAGGGATATGGCAGCTTAGCGCAGGCTCCTGGTGGACTCCAGCCTCATCACACCGTGTCACTTATACCAAGAGCAAGTGCCCTTGGAGGAAGGTGAAAAGGAAGGGACTCTGTAATTCAACAAGAACTTGTGGTAGGGAAGAAGGCTGGGTGGATTGCCACAAGGGTGGGTCTACTCAAAGGGCCAAGACATTCCCAAAAGTCCAGGTTTTCAGTCAGTTACCTGATAGCAGCCATATGGGAGTTGATAGTTTGCTAACATTTTAATGGTCTCATAAAAAAAAAAAAAAAGTGTCAGTTTACTTGCTGTTATATAGCTAAAAGCTTCCAACAGAGACTTTATTAATCACAACATAAGAACACAGCACAGAATGTATTAGTTAAGGAGATCAAGGGCTGGAAGCTCTGTGCAGCTTCCAAGAGTTTGATAAAAGGTGGGATCATCTGTTCTACATACATGCATACACTCAAAGGATATACTGGGGAGTATAAAAAGAGATAGTCACGTTGGAAGTAAAAGGATGAGAAACTAAAAGGAGGGAGGGAGGTGGATGGGAAGCAAGACAGAGAGCAGGATGCCTCCTGCCAAAGGAACTGCAGTGAACACCAACAAGAAGGTAAGTGCAAAGTTAAAACAAAATAAATGCTGTTCTTACAAGAAAAGTAAAAGAGGTGACAGGAAAAAAAGGGAAAAGAGAGTGGGAAGAGATGCTATGGGCATACACAGAGTGGGAAAGGAATGAAAGATTTAAAGCTGAAGGGGAAATAAGTAAAGGATTGGCAAGGATGTTTGTACGTGGTGCTTCTTGTTGCAAAAAATAATTTTTCTCTGGTTTAGAAAAAAATAATGTCAGAAGGTCAAAATCATCAGACAACTTGTCTAGCAAGAACTGTCCTTTGGAAGGAATATCAAATCTTCGCAATTAGACTTTGACCAGAGTACTCTCTTCAAAAGGCACACAGACTGGAGACATTCGGTATTCTCCAGTCCATTTTTACCTGAAATAAACGAATTCCATTTTGGACACACTATCAAAGCTTGCAGGAAAAGATTTTTGCTGTTCTTCCTACAGACAGCTCTGTGATTACAATTCCGGGGGGTTAAGCTTATTGTGAATATTTAAATAAAAGAGTCATTGAATAGCTACAACTTGATGTTTTCTACCCTGGCTTATGCTTACCTCAGAACACTCATCTGCTGCAGTAAGTGACTTAGGCTGGAAGAAGGTCAGAGAAGGCAAGAAATGTGAGTGAACATTAACTGCCTGCTAAACAAAGTGATGATTCATGAATAAAAAACAAACATGACTTTAAAGGTCACTAGACCCAGTTAAACTACATGTCTAACTCTTGTGTATCTGACACACACAATATGCAGAACTGCCTCAGGGCAATTACTTGGGTATTCATCAGCATGAATAATTCTGATCTTGTTTAGCACATAGCCATACTAAATTTCATAAAGAAAATGAGGTATAGTTGCAGATCCATAGTCCATGGTTTTATTACGCAGCTTCCACCTCTTACAGAAATTCCCACACTCTCTATACCTTTTAACCATCTTAAGAGATATGAACTATTTCTAGAACCAAGCTCTGAAAACATTCACCTTTGCAGCCAGGGGCTTAAGGGAAGCTCTTTTCTGGCAAAAGGCACAGGTTTTTAATTTTACAGGATGCACTTACAGGTCACTTTTGGATGGCTTTCATCCAGGTGCATTAAGATGATTTTAGCATTTCATTCAGTAATGCTTTGTTATTTTAATTGAGATATTTTTTTTTTTTCTTTTCTTTATTTCTGCTTTTATCTGTGGCACTTCGAATGCCAAGATAGATCACAAGAAAAATAAAAGGCACTATTATATTCTGTCTCTTTCCAACATTTGTGCTTTCAACACATAATAAATATTCAGATGTGTTTGCTGTCATTAGCTAGAATGGGAAGTCTGTCACTGAGAAAAGGAAGGCCTATTTAATAACAGCAGGGCCAAGCTTCCTTTAATATTATGGAGCTAAACAATGCGATATTCCATCAAAGCCTGACAAACTGGGCTAGGGGTGTTTTTGTGTATGGGGTTCTTCTTAGGATCCTTCCCAGAACTCTAGAGCATAATATCATCCTTTCATGGGTTGTAGAATATTACCTGTTAACAGACCATATACAACTCCTGGAAATCATCCTTTGGTTTTCGATATCTGAAATGGATGGGGGCAGCCAAGGTCATGTCCAAGGTAGGATGGCCATTTGCACTCCGCTTCTCATCTGCTGGTAAGATTACAATCCCTCTTCTTTAGTAAAGAAGGAGAAGCTAGTCTACAGTGAGCTCAGAAAAAATACTTTCGAAAGAGGGCTTTCAAAACATGGTGGCTTATTATTACTTGCTTCGTTTTGTTCCTTTGTTTAGGGAGGTAATGTGGGCCACGGGCATGCCAGAACCTAGCATTAGTTTGCTAGTTTGCTAGATGACTCATTTTCTCTTTCACTAGCCCCATCTGTAAAATGCAAATTTGGTCATAGTAACTGTTCCTTGGAAAGATATCTTAAAGTGGTTTGCAAGGAAAATTACATAACAATCTATGTTAGAAATTTGTATAGCTCAAAAATTATGCAGATACATTTCGAGTCAAACACTGAGTGGTACTGGTTTTGCTAAACTTCACAGTTATTTTTAAATGTTACTTTTCTTTTTCCTTAATCCATGTACATGAAATATTTTATTTTGCAAATCAATTACAATTTAAAGAAATCAACTATTTTAAATTGTTAATGTAGTTTATTAGGAACTAGATACCATTCAATTATCATCCTTGAAAAATCTTTAATACTTCATGATCAGTGCTGTATTGTCTTTTCTTCTTTGTTAACAAATTATGATTCATATTTTTCTTTTGTCTTTGACTACCCCTACTAGTTCAGGAAAGAAAAAGGGCCAAATTAATGGGTATAACTTTACTGTACATGCAGCCTAATACATCATCAAGCTCATTCTCAAAAGCAAGGCTGTAAATTGAAGTAGCAAGGTCTAAACACAATACACATTTGTGTCCATGGTTTCACTGATCTAAAAATGAAGCAGATTGTATCTTTATAGAAACAAAACAAAATAGAATTTATTTTTCCCACCGTGATTCTTTTATCTTCACCTCTTCACCTGGCAAAATTCCTTTAGGAGACAAGATACTCTACTGCATATATTTATCTCCCTGGAGAGAGACTGAAGAAAAAAACATGTGACAGATGTTAGTCACATTCCTTAATGTACTACTGGAACACATTCAGGAACTATGGTGATGAGCATGATATAAATAATCTATATAGAAAAGAATCCTGAAACCTTTCCTCTGAGAAAATGTTCATTAATTTCAATTAGACTTTTACCTGGGTAATGATTAATATGGGCTGATTCCCAGATTATAGATATTTTTTAGTCTATTTTTAAATAAGCATAATACCATCATTATGTTGTTCCTAAACTGTTCCCAAAAGCTTTCTACTTATTTTCTTTTTTTAAAAAAATTAATTTATTAAGCAAAATGTACATGATAAATGGCAGCATCCCAGGTAATAAAAGTCCTGGAAGTGATACTAGCCAACAGCTAAATTAATAAGCAATATGCTTATTATCAATTCATATTACCTGTTGTCCAGAACACAGCACAGTGGAATGGCTGTACTAGGTCACACCCAAAGGGCCATCTAACTGAAGATGACTCTTTGCTCAGTCTGGAGATGGAGTGGAACATGGTGAGCAAAAAACTTTCTGTTCTCCCTCCACTCCTAGGTTTACGGACCTGTTTTGTCTTCCTCCTAACTTGTCTCTTCTCTAGACAGAAGAGTCTTAGCTCACCCTATATGCTTCTGTTTTGTCCCATTCAGAAATAAATCCACAACTTTAACTACTTTTGTTGGTTTAATAATTTTACTAATCATTTCCAGTTCTACTATATCCTTTTCGATATGGGAGGACAAAGAGACAGGGGATGGAATTACACGGTTTTAAAGGTGATTCATGGTTTATTCAACTGAGTATTGTCTTGTTCTTTGTGTTGTTATATTTTTTTCCTAACATTTACTAACATTTGATTTGCTTTTTTTGCCTGCTATTGATCATAGGACTGACATTTCCATGGAACTAACTCATTATCTCAAGATCTTTCTTCTGAGTGATAACGCTTAGCTTGGAGCTCATAATTTTATATGTGAATTTGTGTTCTTTTCCCCCTTGTGCATCACTTTACATTTTTCTGCACTGCATTTCATCTGCCATTTTATTGCCTAATCAACCTTATAAGTATCTGCAGCAATTCTTTGCAGTCAGTCTGCCTTTTTCCTATTCTGAATAATTTAGTATTAACTGCAAACTTTCCCAGCTCCCTATAAAAAGCCTTTTCCAGGACTTTCATGAAGACATTGAAAAGTACAAGTCACACCTCATCCCCCGTAAAATTCCATAGTGACTTTTCTACTCTACAAGAATTAGTATTTTACTCCTTTTCTCTGCTTTTTATCTCTTAATCAGATACTTTTATCCATGGATATGGACTGAAATGAACTGTGACTGCTCATTTTCTTTAAAAAGCTTGAGAGATGGCCATTGTCAAAAGTCTTTTGCAAATACAGATAGACTATATGAAATAAATCAACCCTCTTTTCATGTTTGATGACTTTGTCATAAACCAACCGAACAACTACATTGCAGAGCTTCCCTCTACAGAAGGCATGCTGATCTTTCCAAGTAACTTGTATTTGTCCAGGTGTCCACTAATTTTGTTATATATTTTGACTACTAATTTATGTAATATGGAAGTCAGGCTTAGAGAATCTAGCTACCCCAGTCTCCCTGGAAAGCCTCTGATACACCATCTGCTGTGGCTATGGTGACATGCTGAAAGATTTCAAAGAACGTGGAGGAAATTCTGACTATATTTTAAAAGGAGGACTCCAGGCATTTTCCTGCTCAAGGTGAAATTGGAGAATTTATAGATAGAATTGCAGTAATAAGAATAAGTCACTGAATATTTTGATCAATATGTACATTGCAGAAGATTATTGATATCATGACATCTTGATTCTGAACTGTTTTTGAAAGAAACTGGCCGTAATTACTTTAGTTTGTACTACACCCACATCCCATATGCTCTCCACTTATGGTACTTAATACACAAAAGAGAGAACACCTATAGGATTTGTAGTTAAAGGTTTGTAGATACTGTGATTATGAATGTCATGAAATGGGTATCGGGACACTTTACTAAGATGAAGTCATCTCTAGAGAGGTACTGAAGTAGGATTTCAAGGCTGAGTGTGCACAGTCTTAAACATCTAAGCAGCTGGCCAGAGCTTTTACTCTGTTGTTGAAAACCATGTTAGGTGTTTATGAGTTATTTTAGATCTTTCTCCAACATCCTCTGGTTTCAGAGTGGGAAGAGAAAGCTACGTTCTCCATTGTGTCTCAGTATTCTAATCTCATTAAGCTACTATAATCAGACCATGACAGACCACCTATTTCCACTTAGAATGCACAGCCTGAACGCTAAATTCAGCTACAATGTCAGAAACATCTGTTTTTCCATTACTAGCAGGGAAAAGAGATGTGTGACATAGAAAGACCCCATTCATACAGATTTTTCTTTTTGTAAGAATTCCTGTTGAGTGTGCTGACATCTTGTGGCTGGATATTTGAAATGTGCCATGTGTGCATCAAGGTGGGGTAATTACTGCATGGCACGCTGGGATCTTCAGGTCTTCTTGGAGATTCCAAGGGCCTCATGTTGAGGAACATCTTAAATACACGCCGTTGACTCTTTTTCTTCTTCCTGGGTTGAAATTCTTTTTTCACCTCAAACCTCATGATTCTGGGGGCAAAATGAGCACTCTCATGTACATTCATTTCCTTCAAGTCACATTGTCATTAAGTCTCTGTGCCTGAGACACAGGTCAGCGCTATGATTATGATAGTAATTGCAAGCATACTGGCATGTGTTTGCCAGAGTGAACTGCTCTTCTTTGACTGGTTCTTGGCTTTCTTTTGTGGCCAGGTGTTAGCAGAAGAAGGGAATGTTGCTCTGTTTTTTCCACAGTAAAGAGAACGGAAGGCTGCGCTCCAGTTCTTCGGGATTTTGTTTGTTTGCTTTCTAAAAAATAAATCCCCTGCAAGCCCTTCTTGTCTCATCCTCTTACAGTCCTGAGATAATTTCTGTCATTGGTGTTTTCTGGCTATTCTTTTCTCGCACATTCCTCCTCTTTTGTGTCTGTAATATCCTTTCCACTCTCCCCATATTCTAAATCCTATCTTCTTTCTTGTCTTCTTTTTCTAATATTTTTTTCACCTTTGTTCGAACTTTTTCAGCAGAGATTTTGTTGTGCCTGTCCTCAGCACTGCAGCAGATTCCACAACAAAATTTGCCAGCTTGATACCTTCATTGTGCTGTGAGTGAGAAGGTGAGGAGCGGAGCCTGTGTCTGTAGCTCAAGGGAATCTAATAAAGCTTCTCAGGGCTTCAGTGAAGATCATTTCCGTGCTGAAGGCCAGCAGACAGGAGGACTACAGGTGCCTACATCGGAGAGGCTTACTGCGGGTAATGCAGAATCGGCAGCTCTTTTGGAGTTAATAAGATGCTTCTGAAGACAAGGGGAGAGGTTCTGTGGGTAGTTGCTGCCTCAGGCATAAGGACTGGCATCCACTGTGCTCAGTGTGAGTTAGACACAGTAAGAGAGGCTGTATGTATACAATCTGTCTCCCTCTGTTTATGTTCATGATTCATCTGTGCCTACATACTCTTATGAACAGTATGCTGCACTATGTTATTAAACATGAAACTGTGTACATTGCTTCTGGGATTTGTATATATGTCTCATAAGAAGAAAAGAAGGGTTTCAGTGAAATCCTGCCCATATGGCAGGTCAGCATGCATTAGTCTCCATTTTTTGATGTGCCTGCTCTGAAGAACCATTCAGAGAATTTATCTAGCCAGCACTACAGGAAATTTCCAAGCAGGAGAGGATATATACACATATGTTTCATAAAGATTTGATGAAGTTTCCAAAAAGGTGATATAGCAGAAACTAGAAGAAAGGCAATATGATCAAAGTATACTGTAGGTCCAGCATATTCTCGCTACAAGTGGAAAGCTTACATATATCAACTCATAAAGGGTATTTATTATGGATAACAGAAACGGAAGAGAATTTAGTGACCTGAGAATGTTATTTTTTTTTAGGCAATAATTAATTATTATGGCTAAAATGAAGAAAAATCTTAATGTCTTCAGGAGATTTTCCAATGCAAATCTAGTAGTTACAATGTCAGAAGTTATTTGAGAAAATTAAGATATCAAGTTGTTTGTGAGATCAACACAAGAATGAAAAATGGGCCTTGGAATAAATGTACACATCCCAGGAAAATTGTTATAACTTTTGAGACACTAAACTTGCATGCTTTCTTTGCTGATTGATTGTATGATTAAGAACAAGCTTGTCTACTAGTAAAATCCAGTCAAGTGAGAGGCAGATAGAAAACCCAGCCCAGATCTGTTCCCTTGAATTGTTCTCTACAGTAAATGCTACTCTTCTTTTTTTCCTTTCCCCCTGCCACCACCCCACGACCCACCCCCCCCCGGACTTTGTGATTAAGAACAAATTTGAATATAAAGTATTTATTTGCTTTTATATTATATCTGTACAGTTGTCAGGAGATTTAATCTGCATCCCTGTATGATCACAAATAAATGTCATGCTCATTCCAAGGACTTTCCCAAGATCCATAAATAAACTACATTCCTTTTAAGGTGTTTTAATAAGATTCATGTGGGATTGAAGTCATGCTTAGACTTTGCAGAAGCCTTTGTGCTGGAAAATGAACTGTTTGAGCACAGAAACTATAGTTCTGAAAAATTATTTGTAGGCTCATCTGCTTAACTGCTATATTAAAGTAGCTATATTAAACCTTTTATCAGCTCTTTATAAACTTTATTATCAACTAAAAAAGTCTACTTCATTTGTAACTCACAAACTGTAAGAAAAGAAGAAAATGCATTTTTCCTTTTCCTTGCCAATATTTCATTGAGTACTTTTAATTTTATTTCCTGAACTCTTTAAACATTCTGCATTTGATTTAAAACACATCGTATACTCTATTATTATTCCCTTCAAGGATTTAAAATGTATTTTTGGAACTCACCAATCTTAAAAGAAGAAAAGAAAATTCCAGCACAACCTCCAGAAATTCATATTACATTGAACAGTTACCCTGAGGCCATGCATGCTGGAGTGAAACCAGTCACAATAATCCAAGTTGTGTCACACCTGGTGAGCTTTTCCTTATTGTGATCCTGTAGGACTGATGAAAGATAGTTTTATGAACATTTTTAATTCTGTTTTATAAACACTCCCATTTAAGGAAGTGCTGATTCTTCCTACACTTACTGATAAATGTGTGCTAACTTTGTTCGGAGAGTTTTGGCCACAGTTTTTAGAATATTCCTTTCTATTCTGTGAATGAAATCCTAACATGTTTCTGCTTTCACAAAATGCCAGTAATTTCTGTTCTGCTCTAACTCTCATGGGATCTGGTGTCATCGAATCCAATGTTTCAAGGTGGGTGTGCCCGTGCCTTCTGCATCTAGTGAGTCCTCTGTAAAAATCAAAATATTTTAAAACTCTCAAAGAACACATTTTCTTCAAATAAAAAGCAAAAAATTTAGTTATTCAAGTAGAGAAGACTCAAGTAAGGAATATTTGCTTGCAGACATCCTTTGTTCATTGTCCTTGCTTTTCCCTACTCAATCACCTGAGTAGCATCAATCTCAGACCCTTCTAGACACTTCTGAATTCTTTTTGCTACCTGCTCTCTGCTGAAGTTGTATAATGTCCTATCTTGAGTTTTAAGCTCTTACTTGTGACTATAACTGACTGTCTCAGCCATAGCCCACTACCTCTGAGATCCTCTGCCTTGAGTATGCTCAGTAACTCCCTCAGGGAAGGGTCTCCCTTCTCCTTGCAGCAGACTCTTTGTATGCAGCTGCTTTATTAAGAGAACATAAACATATCTCCAAATGCACGGTAAAGCAGATGCCACCTGGCAAAAATCACAAAAAAGAGAAGATACGTTTCTTTGCTGATTAGCAGCCACGAAACAAAGCAGGATGCAATCAGTATCTAGGAAGCCTTTGGCCACGTTGCATATAGTTGTCAGTGTGTGTGCCAATACAGATTGAATAAGGAAGGATACTTGGAACCGTCTTGTCTTTCAGAAGTGCTCTGAGCTTCCCTTGTACTCTGGGAAGTCTGCTGGGTGTCACTGCAACCTGATTTACTAAGAACACTAGCGAGACATGCTAGAAGAAATCAGTTTCCAAGCACAAAACATTTTCAGAGGTTTCAAACCTTCACAGCTCAGCCAAATTAAACCAAATTTTCCCTGGAATGCTTGAATGCACTACTTATCAATAAGGAATAAGTATGTGCCAATTTCCAATTTTCCTGGTTCAGCTGATTCATCGGTACAGTTCTTCAACAAGTGGTCATAAGGCAGTTTATAACAGAAGTTATGAATTTTATTCGTTCTATATTTCAGAGGACCAAACAGTATTAATCCAAACACTGCAGAAAAATAAACAAATTGCAGGTTTAGACTAGGCTTGACAAAATTTTAATCTCCAAGGCAAACATTTCAGGAGAGAATGAATGTGTGAAAAAAAGGATTTTAGAAGGCAACATTTAGGAATCTATTGTTAGAATATAACTGTAACAAAAATTATTTAGTCTGAAAACCAGTAACTTCAGTCAATCTATCTTTTCTTAACATTCTGAAATGTATTGAAGTGTTGATAATCACAAAGTTTGAAGTGGTTTGCAAAGGAGTCATTGCAGTAATTCTACAAGTATAAACCAACTGTTTATGCATCTCAGTTCATAACCCCAAGGTTATTATTCATAAACATTATTCCACATTGGTGAAATTCCACATTTGAAGTGATATGTTTGTCTAACAGTGCATTTGATAATTAAGACTGACAGACCAAGTGGAAAGAAATTTCATTTCTTCATGAAAATTCCTACAAAGGAGCCTATTAATGTAAGAGAACATGTCCTCAGATTTGCCCCTGGGTATGGCCTGGCTCAACTGCCTTTTCTTTGGAAAAATCATGATAGAAAGGAAAGTAAATTGTGATAAATTGGCCAGCTGCCAGAGATCCACCCAGCCACTCTGTCACTCCCCCTTCTCAATCAAGATAGGGGAGAAAATAAGATGGAAAAACTCGTGGGTTGAGATAAAGACAGGGAGATCAGTTACCAATTGTCAACATAGACCTGACTTGGATAAAATTAATTTACTTTATTGACAATTAAAATACCTTTGGATACTGAGAAACAAAAACAAATTAAAACACCTCCCCTCGCCTCCCCCCCCCCCCCCTCCTTTGTCCCAGGTTCAACTTCACTACTTCATACCCAGCTCCTCGACCTCCACCTTCTCCCACTGCGCCGCACAGGGTGGATGGGGAATGGCAGCTGTGGTCAGTCCATAACAGTTCCTCTCTGCTTCTCCTTCCTTCTCTCACTTTTCACCTGCTCCAGCATGGGTCCTTTCAAGAGGCTGCAGTCCTTCAGGATAACCTCCTGCACTGTGTGTCCTCCCCAGGCAATAGCTCCCATCAGGACAACCTGCTCCAGCATAAGCTCTCCATAAACTGCAGCTTCCTTTAGGACAAAGATACCTGCTTTGGCATAGTGCTCTCCACAGGCTGCAGGGAATATCTGCTTCATCATGGTCATTTCCACAGGCTGAAGGGGAATATCTGCTCTGGTGCGTAAGCACCTCCTCCCCCTTCATCTCCTTCTTGACTTTGGTGCTTGCAGGGCTGTTTCTAACACTTTCTCCTCCTCACTGACATACAGCATTTTATCCTTTCTTAAATACCTTTTCACAGAGGCACCACCAACATTGCTGATGGGCTCAGATATGTCCTGCTGTGGGTCTGTTGGAGCTGGTTGGAACCAGCTGTATCCAACGTGGGGGCAGGCCCTGGCCTCTTCTCACAGAGACCACCTCTGCAACTTCCTTACTGCCAAAACCTTGCTACAGACACGCAGTAAAGAAATGAAAGCAGCAGCACATCTCACTGCAAAGGTGGGCTCCTAGCACTGAAGAAAACCATGGACTAGAGCAGTCTCTGTCCTGCTCCTGTGCCCTCTACCCTTCTTGAGTAGCCTTAGCCATGTTCTGTCTACTTTTGTAGCATATAAATTTTCCATTCTTGAAGTATAAGGTGCTCAGATACTATGACAAATATAACATACACAACGTGAGCAGAAAAGTGAGATAAATTGATCCTGATGTGGCAGTGTGCTCCACTCCCCCATCCTGACCTTTATTTCCTAACGATGCTCAAGGGATAACCACCAGTGGTAGTTGTAATGGCTGCAAAGGCTGCATCTGGTCCTGATGGCTGTATCCAACTCAAAGTGGATTTGGGGGAGACAGATAACAAGACAATAGCCAGGGGCTAATTTGAACAATGCACCCACCTAACAGTGCTGGTCAAGGTCTGACTCAAGCCAAGTATGAAAGAAACTGACTTCTGTAGTTGATATGTGAAGATGGCTATAAGTCCATTCTCTTACTCCATAAACAGTGGACAGCCTAGGGCCGGTGGAGCTCTCCCGCATGGCAGCAGGCTGCACACCAGGATCTACCCTTGAGCAGGGACGCCTCTCCAGGTTATTCCACAAGGCTGAAAGATTCCTTGCTGCAACAGATTCTCAGTAAATGATTAATAGCATGCTAAAGTTTGAAATCTTAGCTAAGTGGTATAAAGGATTGATTGTGCACATATAAACCTTTAGATATAAACTGTTGACCAAGTCTGAGACTAAGTCTGGATCTACCCGCATCTATACTCCCCTCTGAGAAGAAGTTTAGAATGCAAGGGGGTCCTGTCTGAACCTCATGACTCAATGGGAGGGTCTCCCTGACAGCTTTGTCCAACCCTGTCCTCTGTGCAGTAAATAATCAAGTGTACCTTGCCATCAAGTCTTGTTAAACCACTGTTCCATTTACTATCAAACTTTGTTAAATGGCTGGTTTATACCAATAAACATGTTGCTGCTTCTCTCTTACAAGTGAAGTGTGTCACTCCATCTGTGACACTGGTAAAATCCATACTAGGGAATGTTGGATAAGAAAATATTTCCTTTAATCTATGAGCTATTAATTTTAGACTTTCCTGGAAATCAACCATTTTTTACAGTGTGTATTTCTCATCTCCTTGGTGACTACAGGTAGGAAAAATCTGTACTCTGAATTTGTTTTATGACTGCCCTTCATGCCAAACTGCTCAGAACTAATGTTAAAAATACTAGCAAATAATTTTTTCTCAAACATGGAGTTTTTGACATGAATTTAGAGTTGCTTAGAGAAATATCTCTCTCCCATTCAAATTTCTTAATAAAAATTATCTAGAAACAAACTTCCAATCTTAAAAAAAGGAAGGACATAAAGTGACATAAAATGAGGTTAAGAAAGGAAATTGCCTGAAAGAAAATTCTTCATTTGTTTACAGTAATTTGGTGTCTTGGTTCTGTTCCTTCCAGGTTCTCCAAGTACTGAGAAGGCAGTGAAGGTGCAGAGGGATATGAATGGAGTTATCAGTCCCTTCCCTTCCCTTCCCTTCCCTTCCCTTCCCTTTTATTCGTGATTGGAAGAAGGGGAAGTTACTTTCTGAAAACGCACATGAAATTAGATTCTATTTGTGCTTCTGAATGAAAATCTTAGCTCCATATCTGATAGCATCAGTAATGTCCCAACTTGAAAAGTGTCTTTTTCTCTTCATAGAATTCTGTAGATCCTTCCTTACTCACAAGACATTTTGCTCCCTCTTTAGGAGCTGACTTTGAAAAAGGGTCATTCATTGGTCCCATGCCAAACTTCTGAGAGTCCAAGGAAGGTGCCCTTTCCCTGGAAGAGTATTTTTACCAGGGAAATTGCAAACACTTTCTGGGCATGTGTGAGTATATTTTAAGGAAAAAGGTTGCCATTCCATAATTTCCTCTGGGACAATGAGGAAAGGAAGCAGGTCTATCTCCATATATAGGAGACACAAAACACTACATTCTATTTGAGTCTACAGTGAAGTAGAAAAAAACTCACCAAATGACAAATCAATTACATCCATTGGATTCAGATGACTAACTGGCATCAGAAAGATCTAAGAACCTTTCAAGGAAGCTAAGGACATGCACGTAAACAGCCTACAGGATGGACTTTTCTCCTCTCGCTATGCATGTCATCATTGGCTTTACGTATGTTCTATCTGGCAATAGAAATTGCTTCCTTCTAGTTGCTATAAGAATGATGTTGGAACTCTGCTTGCTCCTGAGATTCAGGAAATGATAATGAACCTTTTCTGCTCACTCCGAGGGACTCATATTTGAAGCAAGAGACAAGAGAGCTTTGAAAGCTGTCCCCAACTCGGTACTATTGATATCTGGCCTGGTACCAATGAAGGCAGTATTTCTGTGACTGGATCAACTATCTTGGCATGGATTTTTGCCTTTATGCCAGCTAGGAGCCACATTTCACTGTGCCTTGCACTTCATCTACACACTGGCAGAAGCCGGATTTCCCTGCAGGCTGCTTAACCACCTTGGCATGGCTCTTTTCCAAATGCTGGCTGGGAGCTGGTTCCTCTGTGGCCTTCTCAATTCTCTTGGCATGAACATTGCTCAGACACCAACTGAGAGCTCAGTTCCTGAAACCTGCTGTTTCCATCTGCTAATTCTGAGTGGCAACAAAAAGAGAGGGGCTACCCTTCAAACCACCTCGGACTTTTTCTTTCCTTTGGAAGTTTCTGAGGGGGAAAAAAAAAAACCAAACCAGCAACACTCAGAGATAAAGAAACACTAGGTTAAACTTTCTGTGAAACCACTGTTCAAAAAAGAAACTGGAAGTCCAACCTCTTGTGTGTCTGGGTCAGTTCCACCTGAGCGATCAAGCTACAGCTGGCAGTAATAAATCTGCAGAGAAATGAAGGACTGGCCTGTGGGATGCTTTTCTTCATCCACTTAGTATAGAAAATCTGCAGTGATTTCTGTATGATACGCTTCTTGCTTACAGATGAGTTCTAGGCTTTTGGTCTTCAGTCCTGAGGTCTGCAGCTTTTTCACAGGATCACAGAATGGTCAGGGTTGGAAAGGACCTCTGGAGATCATCTAGTCCAATCCCCTGCTAAAGCAGGTTCTCCTAGAGCAGGGTGCACAGGGTCACATCCAGGTGGGTTTTGAATGTCTCCAGAGAAGGAGACAGCACAACCTCTCTGGGCAGCCTGTTCCAGTGCTCTGCCACCCTCAAAGTGAAGAAGTTTTTCCTCATATTCAGGTGGAACTGCCTGTGCTGCAGTTTGTGCCCATCACTCCTTGTCCTGTCGCTGGGCACCACTGAAAAAAGCCTGGCCCCACTCTCTTGGCACCTGCCCTTAAGATATTTGTATGCATTGATAAGATCCCCTCTCAGCCTCCTCTTCTCCAGGTTACACAGGCCCAGCTCTCTCAGCCTTTCCTCATAAGGGAGATGCTCCAGTCCCCTCATTACCTTCGCAGCCTTCCGCTGGCCCCTCTCCAGTAGTTCCCTGTCTCTCTTGAACTGGGGAGCCCAGAACTGGACACAGCACTCCAGATGCGGCCTCACCAGGGCAGAGCAGAGAGGGAGGATCACCTCCCAAACAATTTTCTTTATTCCTTTTTGTAATTGCTGACTGGTTTGGCTGACTATAATTGTCTACTCATTTTCTTAGTCTTCAGTTGGATAACATTCTTGGATTCTTGACTGTATTGCAGATTTATTTTCCTGGACTAGAGGAAAAATATTTCCTTTTTTGGCTCCCTATAAATAGGTCTATCTTGTTTTCACTCAGCCTGAAGTGCTGAGTGCAAATGTCCCTGTCTTAAGCTACATTTCCATTAAGGGATATTGTCTGGATACATAGAAATCTGGAAGTCTTTTCATGACAAATGGCATTAAGTTTGGTTTCTGAGTGAAGATCTATCTCTATCTGTATGGAGATGGAGAATGTTTTCCTCCTACAAACCGACACAAGATAAGGCTGAGAGCATTCACTCCTCCTGCAGCTTAATGCACCAATGTATCTCTAGTTCTGCTAATCCCAAATGATGAAAAGTCCTGAGTCAGATGTGAGAAATCGTGATACTTTTTCTAAAACTTATGATTATTAAGTGTTTTATAAAAGCTACAAATCTCAAATGTCCTTGGCATTTGGGAGGTGGAGAGATGGTGGGGGAGGAAGAAATGCAAAGAGAATGCTTAGTACTGGAAATTATTTAGCAGAACAAATAACTTTATAAACTCTTTACTGGAGATGTTAGTAGGCAGATTTGAACATTAATAACTGTCTGTTGACAAATGTCTTTATATTTTTCTGAACTTTCGTACTTGTCTTTATGCTGACTGAGTAAGCACTTTGAAAATGCCTGAAGAGGGAAAGGAAGACACTAGACAACTTTTAACTCCTGAAAATTTTATATTCCCTTGGTTAACTGGTTAGATCACATAGAGTCCTTGCCTACTGCTTGGCTTGTATTGTAGGAAGATACTACTCTGCCTATTACTCATTTTAGAATCAAATAGCTTGCTAATAACTTCAGATGAATGTGTAAAAACATGTGTTAAAAACATGATCTGAATGACAGTCATCTGTGGGCAGATATTCACTTCCAAATATACTTATAGTCTCTGGGCCCACAGGGCCAAAATGTGAGTTCCTGACTTTGTAGTCTTTCAGTTTGCATGCTGCTATTTTGAAATATTCTCTGGGCAATTAACTGCAGCAAAAAGGCATGCTGAGAGAGGGGAGATAACTGATGTCATGTCAGTTATAGGGGGAGACAGTTTTGTGTAGTCACAGAATCAGAGAATGGTTGAGTTTGGCAGGGACCTCTGGGGATCATCTTGTCCAAACTCCTTCTCAGGCAAGGCCAGACCACCTAGAGACAGCTACCTAAGACTATATTTAGACTTTTTTTTTTAGTTTCTCCAGGGATGGAGACTCCACAACCTCCCTGGGCAACTTGTGCCAGTGCTCAGTCACCCTCACAGTGAAAAAGTGTTTCCTGATGTTCAGAGGGAACCTCCTGTGTGTGTGCCCATTGCCTCTGGTCCTGTCACTGGGCACCACTCAAAAGAGCCTGGCTCCACCCCTTTTTTCACCCTCTCTGCAGGTGTTTATGCACATTGATGAGATCCCCTGAGCTATTTCTTCTCCAGGCTGAACAGTCCCAGCTCTCTCAACCTTTCCTCATGGGAAAGGTACTCTAGTCTCTTCATCATCCTTGTGGCCCTTTGTGGAACTCTCTACAGTATGTCCATGATACTGTACTCCAGCTGTGGCCTCACCGGTGCTAAGTAGAGAGGAAAGATCACCTGTCTCAACCTGCTGCCAGCAATTTGTCTAATGCAGCTGAGGATACCATTTGCCATCTTTGCAGCAAAGGCACATTGATGGCTCATGTTCAACTTGGTGTCCACCAGGACTTCCAGGCCCACTTCTGCCAAGCTGCTTTCCAGGTGGGTGGCTCCCAGCCTGTACTGCTGCATGGGGTTGGTCTCCCCCAGGTGCAGGACTTTGCACTTCCCCTGGTTGAGCAGCAAAATGTTGCTGTTGGCCCATTTCTCCTGCCTGTCTGGATTGCAACATGACCCCCTGGTGTATTGCCCATTCCTCCCAGTTTAGTCAGATGGTGCACTCTCCCCTGTCATCCAGATCATTAATGAAGATATTAAACAGGACTCTGTCAATCTGGAAATACTTAAAGTTGCAATGTTATATTTAAAAATGAACTCCAATAGCAGAAGATTTATTTCTTATGTTGGCAATGCTCTTAACGATCTATAAATGGATAGAGGTTCACGTTAAAGCTTCTTAACCACAACTGTATATAAAATATACATGAAAACAATAAATCAAACTGTCCCTGGTCTTTCACCAGTTTATATGATTTGTAGAAGTGCAGTTTCAATCTGTCTTAAAGAAACTTGCAAAAAGTTAAAATTGCCAGAGCTTTGAAATGCAATTATTAATATAAAATAAAAAAAAAAATACTAGAGGCATTTTCAAAATCTGGATTATTTGGGTCCATTATCTAGGTGACTTATTTATATGTATGCAATAGAAAAAAGTGGATTCCATAAGATGTAGGTATTGCTCGGAAAAACTCTCATGTAAATATGCTCATTCTTACTCCATAGCTTTACATTCTTGGAGTATATCTATCTTCCAAAATTACTACTTCCTACTGCCAGTGCTACAGAACTAACAGAAGTCTATAAGAACTGAGTGATATTTTCCTTGCTGGTGTTCACACACTGCTGGCAGAATTGTTAATATTTTACTTAGTATTTCAGGGCATGTAATTTTTTGTTGATATGCATTAGTGGCAGACCACAGGAAGGAAGAGCATTTCCATGGTATAACTAGATAAGTAATTTGATGACCATGGGCTTGCACAGATGGAAATGAAGGCAGTGATCTGTCTGAAGAACCCATTGTTGCTGTGGTGCACAACTGAAAAAAAATTTAGTTTTGTTTTCAGAATCTATATAGGTTTTACAATGTGGAAATAAAGAGGAAAAAAAATATTTTTACCATTATTCTGATCTAATTTGCCCTGAGAATTAAAACATACAAACTGTTCCTGTATAACAACACAGTTCTATAATAAACTACTGATGGATTGACCTTAATGCATGTCCATAGAAGAATACATCTGAAAATGTCATTGGAATAGGGGTAAAAACCGATTTCCTGAATTTCTTACAATGACAAGTTTGTCCTTATTTAACTCCAAGGGCAGTGGTTATTCTTGCTTCCTTCTGGATATGGTTAGGAACTGTGATACAGCTGAAATAGTTTGACAGCAAAAATCCTCCCCAAAAGAAACTCAAACCCCAAACCAGAACAAAATGTAACAAAGAACAAACCCAAAAAAACAACTGAAAAAAAGTCCTTTCACAGGATGTGTTATTTTTCCTAAGCATCTCTTGCAGGGCTACAAGTAAGGCACTTGGATAAAATACATAATTTTATTTCTGCTTCTACAGTGCTGCTTTGCCACTCTTGTCTTCCACTTCTCCATGTGTCAGCTTCTGCAGGATGTGGGTTTATTAACATGGCTACAGAGACAGGTCAGAACAGCTTGCCTTTGTTTTAATGGATTCCTTCTAGAAATATTTTCACAGGATTTCCAAAATACTAAATTGTGTCATAATTCTGATAAATTCTGAAGTCATGATAGATTTGAAGTGTAAAGATTTCTGTAAAGGCATTCAACATGCACCGTGAAAAATGGCAAAAGTAGTACTTTGAAGAAAACTCAGATCATATTATCCTAAAATCAGATTTTTAAAAGCTAAAACCAGCTTCTGACTTCTGGAATAGTTATATTCTGAAATATATATTCAGTATGTAAGTATACTATCTACAGTGTACCCTGAAAACTAAATAGTACACCGAAAACAAAATAGGAATAGTATTATTTGGCTGTCATTAATGATTATTAACACTAATTTTGAAAGTGCTCGACTGTCATGGCAGCACTGGTATACTTTGCAATGTACAAACATAATGAAGGAAACATCTGTAGAATTTATCCTGCTCCCCCCCACCCCCACCCCACCCCCTAGCCCCACCCCCCCAAATCCATAGCGAAACAAAGACAGTGGAAGATCCCAGCAATTCCTTCTTGGTGGTAATTGCACCAGTTTTAATCCCTCAAGATTTTGACTAAGTAAAACTCATTTATTTCAGTCTCTCTTGTCTTGTTAAAATATTAACTTTTGGGGACTTAAGGAACGTCCCACAGATCATTTCCCTAACAGCTAGTGCTGGGATGGACCATGCTAAAACTGATTTTTCTTTATGCTGCTATAAATCAAATAGAAAATGCAATTTAATGTTAAATTTTTTATCTTTTGAAAACATGTGAGCCAGCCATCTAAGCTTAGACAGCAACACCTAAACAATCATTCATTCTTCTTTCATTTATTCCATTTTCCAATCCAGCAATACCTAAAGAGGAAGGAAGCAGTATATTTATAACTATACAAAGAGATGGCTACTAGGAACCATTGAATGTTTAGATGGAATGTCTCTTCCCAGCATCAGTGTTTTACAGGGCATTAAAAATTATTGTTGCTGCTATTGTAAATAACTACTGAAGTATAGAAATCATAAAAATACGGTGTTTATAAAAGAATATGGACAACACAGATGGGTTTTATTTCCTTTTTTTTTCATATCTTCCTACAAAACTATGTAATGAACTACATGTAAACATATACCGTGGGAAAACAAATACATCATTGTTTTCTAGGAGGGCATCTGTCCCGTTTAATATTTCTACCCCTTTTTAGTAATCCAATCTTATGCCTAAAGCTTTTAAATTAATAGACACTAATTAGAATTTTTAAGCACTTTTTATTTGTTATTGATTTTTGAAGTATTCATTCACTACTTTTTGACTGAATATGAAATTTTAATGAAAATTCATCTGCCTCTAGTCTCTGTTTTACTTAGTAGTAGAGGAAAAAAGTAATTGGAACTATTAAAAAAACAGTTGAATGTGAATAGAAAAGACCCCCTGTGGAATGCCTGTGTGAAGAAAATGTTTTTGTATCCGTAGAATGTTTAAAATACCATTAGGCCTCAAGCTCTTAAATGACATTTAAGTTTCACAAAGACTTTTCCAGGTTCTCAGGAGGGGGTGATTTCCAAATATATATAGCTAGTGTCAGATTAAGTTCTTAAGGACTGATTTTTCTAACAGGCTGCTAGGAATGTCTTCAATGACATTCAGCAAATGTTTGTTAAGTAGATCCTTCAGATTCAGATCTAGCAATAAACTTTTTTATACATGGTCCTCAGTGCCCCATGGGAATTCTTTGCGAGGCTGGAGTCTTAGCCAAAGTTATTTGAATTCTTTAAATTATATACATTAGGTAGTAACTTGAAAACCTGAGTACTTAAAGTGAGTGCTGTCAATTTTTATCTTAAATAATGGCCTGACTATGATGTTCACATAGTTATTTTGCAGCTAGTATTTAATATTAAAGCTGTGAACTGTTCTTCACAAAGTCACACTTCAGTCTAATATGAGGCTCCTACTGTGTGCAGAATTGTTTGTTCACACTCTATTTAGTTCCATAGTAATTGTAATAAACTAATTTCACTGTCAGAACAGTCCAAGGTATCCAAAGCTGTGCCCTATGAAATAAAATTTTCCAATCAAAAGGGGCAAGCCCAGATATTAAAAAGATTCTGATTAAATCTTGATCAAGTCTAGATCTAATCCCTCCCAAATTAACAATAATATTTTGAATTAAAAGAATATTTTAAACCTATCTTCCTATCCACTAATACTGCTATTATGTTTGCATGTATATTTTTATACTGAAAAGTGTAAATTTCAGTGTATTTTCACTAAAATGGCTAGTTTGATAAGGATGACAATAGAAGATATCTAAATGATGTACAGAGGTGAGGTTTAGAAAGATTTTTAATAATTATATTGCATTTTTATAAAAAAGAAAAAAACAAAGGGAACATTGTGATTTGCCTTGCTATATCATGGATTAGTGGGTGTGATCATGTGTGGACTTTAACTGAGCCATAACTGAAGTAGGCCCCATAGAAGCAGAAACCAGCAGATGTACAGAGAGATGTGCTGGCATGGTTGGAGGGTGGTGCAAGATGAACAGTCCTACAAAATAATGAAAGTAAAGAAGGATGCCATTTGCTGAATTCAACATGGACCAGTGCTCTATGATACAGGTGGAATATAGAGATACAGATCAGGAAATCTAATATTTTAGTAGTTTGACTACTTCAAAAAAAACCCTCAGAAACCTTCTAAGATGTTCATTGGTGTAGAGAAGCCTGCACAGCATTGTGCTAATAGCTTGCTACTGCTACAGGTGTTTCAACATTTTGTGTGTTAGATGAAGAATTTGTGTGGGTCACGCCATGTAGACAGCCAGCTTAGCCTGCTGTTTGCCATTGAGCTATGTCTGTTTCTTTTCTTTTGTCTGCTCTATTAATGAGATAAGAATAGTGTTGGAGTCTCTAGTTAGTGGATGCACTGTTCCCAAGCCCTATGAAATTAGAGTACTTACAGAAGGAATGCCCTAAGCAACAGATATATTACAATGTTCAACATTTTCATTAGTGGTGTGTATAAATAATTTAACAAATAAAAGAAAGGAAGTTACTGTGGAGAAAATTATTATAATTGTAATTGTACTTGGAAGACTAATATAAAATGATCTAAAATCAATGGAAAATTAACAGAGATGTAAAAGTTGCAAAAATTTTCAAAGTATGAGAAAAAATGGGGTTTCCCTCTTCTTGGATTTTTGAAGGCATTTTTAAAAAAATTAAATGTTTGCATTATTTGCCTGTAATGATTTTTAAACCTTATTTACCATTTAATAAATTTATTATATAAAAATACATGTATATGTACACTTGTATATGTATATCCATATGTAAGTGTCAATTATTTACTTTTGGAAAATTAGTTACGGTCAGTATTGGGGATGAAGCTGTGCCATATGCAAGATGAAAAGATTACTGTAACAGTGTTAGAAAATTACAGGTCAGAGCCTGATATGGCCTTAAGACTTGGTTTTATCAATCCATACTGATTTTGCAGTCAGACCAAGGTTCAGAAGTAGTACTGTAAACAGAGATCTCAATAACTGATGTGTCAGTATAAACAAAGAAACAAAAAAATCTTATTTGTAGAAAAATGCTTGTAAAATTAACAGTACATCCTTATGCATTTGCAATAATGTGTGGAGTTAACACATCCCATTATTGGCCTTTGTTATTCAAGAAAAATAATTGCCTACTCTAATACATTTTCATAGAATATAGAATGGTTTGTTTTGGAAGGGACCTTAAAGATCATCTAGTTCCAACTCCCCTGCCACGGGCAGGGACACCTTCCACTAGACCAGGCTGCTTAAAGCCCCATCCAGCCTGGCCTTGAGCACTTCCAGAGATGGGGCATCCACAGCTTCTCTGGGCAACCTGTTCGAGTGCCTCTCCACCCCCACAATAAAGAATTTCTTCCAAATATCTAATCTAAATCTATCCTCTTCTAGCTTAAAACCATTATCCCTTGTCACTACAGGCCCTACTAAAAACTATGCCCCCATCTTTCTTATAAGCCCCCTTTAGGTACTGGAAGGCTGCTATAAGGTCTCCCTGGAGCCTTCTCTTCTCCAGGCTGGACAACCCCAACTTTCTGAGCCTGTCTTCATAGGAGAGGTGCTCTATCTCTCTGATTATCTTTGTGGTCCTCCTCTGGACTCACTCCAAGAGGTCCTTGTCCTTATGTTAGGGGCTTCAGAACTGAATGCAGTACTCCAGGGGGGTGTCTCACAAGAGCAGAGTAAAGGGGGAGAATCACCTCCCTTGACCAGATGACCATGCTTCTTTTGACTGAACCCAGGACACGTCTGGCTTTCTGGGCTGCAAGTGCACATTGCTGGGCCATGTTCAGCTTTTCCTCCACCAGTATCCCCAAGTCCTTCTCCTCAGGGCTGCATTTCCATGTGAAATTGCTTTGTTTCAAATAAGTAAAGAAAGAATTCTGATGAACTGAGTTGCATCACTAATGCAATTTTAAACATTTTTTTTTTCCCCCAAATATCTACTCTGAGATTTTGGAGGCCCCTTTTCCTGCTCTTCATTTGAGATGACAATAGCTCTCCTCTGCCAGGGAAGGGGATGGGAAATAGCTGACTGCAGGTATAAGCATTCACCCTCCTGCTCTGGAAGATGACATTATTTAAATAGTTAATATTCCCTGGGTTTTTTTACACACCACTTTCTCTCAGCCCATGTACCCTTACTTTTGTGGTTCTGGACTGCAAATCCTGAACAGGTTGGTTCTGGAAGGAATCCGGGTGAGGGTATGGTAGAGAAGAGCAGCTGTAACTACAGAATTGTGACACTTAGTTGTGGTGTTTTGGTTTTGGGTTTGTTTGGTTTTTGTTTTTTGTCTAATGTTGACTGTAGCTGTCTTATGGAATGACATGAAAGGATCTAGGTTATATTCTTACTTATTCTAAAGCCCTCTGGTATATGGCTCCAATACCCACATTGAGCTTAATTAACCAGTTGAGAAACAAAAACCAAAAGCTACTTAATGTGTGTTGCACACACATAATGACATGTACAGAAAAAAAAAAATACTTCCTATTCATAGGACTTCTTTCAACTTTGGATTTCATTTCCTGTCTTTCAGTTTATGATTAGTCTCAGATTAGTACCTTGTTCTGTCAAGAGACTTGACTAACTGATCTTCTAATTTCATTTCAGTTCCATAACTTGAGTCTACATTGCGCTTATTTCATTCAGTCATCTATGCCCATTTCTTGGTTAAGAAACTCTCCTTAGCCTCATAATTTCAGTTCTTCTGTGCTGACTAAAATCTGTGCTTATCTTATGCAGGCGCATATCCCAGAGCAGACAGTCAAGTTCCTGTCCCAGATCTGGAACGGTCTCCTTATTCTCCTCTGTGCCTGGAGATTGACAGAAGGTGTTGCCCAATGCATAGAAGATTATTTTCTTTAGAGTTTCTTGTTAGAAGTGCCATCCTGCACATCAGCACAGGGTTAAGCATAGAACCAGAGTATTTCTTCTATCAAACTTCAGTAAAAAAAAAAAAAAAAAAAAAAAAAAAGTTGAATCTCTGCATTATAAAGATAGGTATTCTAAATAATACAGTAAAAAGCTATCCAATTCTTACAATGATGTGTCTGTGTCAACTTTTAAACTTGAATCCACTGAATATATTTTGAGCTCTGATGTATGCGTTTTTCTTAATTCTCTTTGGAACACCTCTCAAGAAAATGTACAAAAGATGTATCATGGCACAGAGACCTTGAATTTCAACAGAAGTAAAGTACACTTCTAACACGGTTGATGCTGATGCCTCTGAGCTAAAAAAGGAGTTATGTAACTGACAGCAAATGAAGGGAACAAGAACAAGGGAAGGACTGTGAGCAGTCTTTAGGAAAGTGAAACTGAAGTATCATATCCTTTCATTTAGAAAAGATTTCTTCTATTAAATATAATTATTTTTCCTTCAAGTTTTGATGAAGATGAGGTTGCTAAGAAACTCATTCTGTTTTCAGCTGCACCTCTGTAAATATGATGTAACTGATTTACACTGATGAAAGCTCGTGGACTGAAATAAGAACAGGTGTTGGAGTAGTTTTAATGTTGTTCATGACTAATGTAAGGAAGTGTTGTCACAAAAGAGACAAAATTCGACGATCAGTTGTTGCCTCCTGGTCTCTTGGCTACATCTGTTACAGTTCATGAGAAATTAGATTTGTTCCATCCTTGTAAATCTCTGATTCCTTTCCAGTAGAACTGCATGAAATTCATGACAATAAATCACACCTCCACCACTTGCATAATATTACTCAAAATTGCTTTGGAACCATGAATCCATGTTTAAGGCTCTTACAGATTAAATTCAGCTTCCATTAATATTAGAAGTGAGTATTCCCTATGATGCAGGTTCCAAAGGGATGATGGTAAATGTTGTAACTCTTCTTACCTCTACACCGCCCTTGGTAGCAGTACTTGAGTCCATGTTTAATTTTATGGGTCAGTAGACACACACTGCTTGTGTAAATGCTACTGTGACTGTAATACTCACTATGTATATCCATGCAGCTTTTTAGCATGAACTTACTGGGTAATAACAACATCATGCCTTTTGTATCTTAACAAATGTGTGGCCAACATACCTTAGGACCTATTCCAGCATATTTGTATAAAAAATTCTTTCATCTCTGTACTAAAATTCCTACACAGCTATGCTGTCTACTGCTGCACCAGCGACCTAAATTTGATGTGTAAGCAGATTTCCTCCATCCAGAACTATCACAAGAAATACATAGACTCAAGCAATATGGTAATTTCTGTCATATCATTGACAATGCTATCCTGATAGCAAAGCTGTTTCTGTCTTCCCCTCAGAAGACATACTAGATCACAGCTTTGGACTAGGCCAGACTCCCCTTAGCTGATCAGGGAAGACCAGCACTGACTGATTTAGATTGCCCTCCTCACCTGGTGTGAAAAGAAATGCATAAGAAGAATCATAAACAGTGGACCTTTTTTAGAGCTTCCAGCCCTGTGCAGCTCTCCCTTACTGGTTCATTCTTGTTTGGCTAATTTTGCCATAAGCAAAGAGACACTGAATACAGAATATAAATAACTGAAATATTTTCTTAGGATTTTACTGAGTAGTAAACACAATAGCATATTATATTAGATATTAGTTTATATATATGGTAATAGTGTGTATTAACATAGTGTAGTAACATAAGTTGTATGCATGAAAATAAATTTTTTCTTTAGGTATAACTCTGGTGTAGATGATGACCAAGACTATGCCTTTATGCACACCCAGCACTCTTAAGACATGAACTCCCTGGCAGGAGTTCCACAGCAAGTTATATGCATAGATGTAATGCTGACTGGTTTGAGGCAATGGACCTGACTTAGAGATTGACCCAGCTCCTAGTCGCCTTTGCAAATAAGTATTTGACTGATTGTTACAGGAACTTTTCATGTGGGATATTGGACAGTCCTCAACATTCCCCCAGACAACTCATGCTACACCCAATCTAACTTATGTGTTGATGAACACCCTGGGTAGAAATTCCAAGAGATCCCCAGGCAGTTGCTGCTGCAAGAGATAGACAAGGCAACAGTAAATAGAAAACATTCCCAAAGATGCAGAAATTGTCTTTTGTACATTGTAAAGATGTTTAAGAGATGTTTTGCCTGCAGTTAATATAACTGATAGAGATGGATGATACATGTGTTTGGGCAGTTGCATAACAGAACAACTGGTTTGTAAAAACTGAGTAAAACAGAGGTTTGGAGAGTCTTAGTCCAGCTGAAGGAGCCTTGCAACGGAGGCCCCCATGACTGTTCCAATAGCAACTGAACATGCTGTTTGAGAGACCTGATTATCCCTCCAGGAATTACTCTATGCCAAGGTCAGAGTAATAATTTATTTGGAAGAAGATTTCTGTCTGTCAGTGTCTGTGCAGGAGTAGAAATGAGTCTATGCTCTTTATAAGAAAGGTTCTCCAAATAGATAGCCATATGTTGCTGTACAGCTCTATCAGCAGGGACATGAATCTTTGATCCTGTAGACCCTCATGGGTCACACAGTGGTTTCTTGAACACAGTGATCACCTACCATAGGTGTAAAACATATACTGCATATGTATTACAAACCTTCCCAGTCTTAAACTGCAGACAGACTAGCACTTCTGTCTGTGAACAGACAGAACATGAATGAAATCAGGGTGCATACCTTCACATGGGTAATGATCTACATCCCTTGCTGCATTTAGTCATATAGTTCTCTACCCAGACAATCAGGCCACACAGGGAGTTCAATCAAAAATTAATGTTTTATATATGAGAATCATTTTGAAATGCCTGAAGGTGGAGAGAGATATTTTTATTTTTTTATATATATTTTTTTAAGAAAAAAATCCTTTTTTTTTTTTTAACTGAAATTGAAGCTTAACTCCTGCTGGGTAGCAGTCAAGTGTGCTTTCAATTAGCTTACTATGAGATACTGTATCCTCAGGTACAGACTCAATGACAGTATCCCAAATGCCTTTTGAATCATTGTGTCATGCTGTATCCTACAGCAGGGTGCTGTGCAGGGCTGCCAAGAAGCTATCCTAACTGCAGATCACTTTCACTTAGTCTAACAAAACCACAGGCACCAAGTCTGTGCTCTGTGATGGGATGATGAAATACTGCCTACAAAATGCCTTTATATTCATGTTTCTGGCCATAGTTAGAAACACTGCTCCCTTTTGCTGTTCTGTATACTGTTTCCGTCCCTTCAGCAGCCATTAAACAAGGTTGAAGGCCTCATAGCAATATGAACCAACAAAAGCATGTGGTCTCCCAAGGTCTAGTGGCAGGCATGCCTGATAGGATACCTCTTGTGGCAAGGAAGTTCTCCTTTTACTAAAAAAAAAACAAACCCAAACAAAAAACCAACCACCAACAAAAAAAACCCACCATATGGGAGATTCCCCAGGATCTGTATTTTACAAGTCCTACCTCTACCAGAGGCATACTGTATGTTACCAGTACTGTCTTTCTATTGTGTTGCCTAGACACCCCTCTCAAGGTGGCTGTAATGATGTGCCAAGGGGCTGGGAATCCATAAGGGATTTGAACATTTCAAATGTATTTATTGGAAGAGGGACAGGGGGAAGACATTGTTCCCCTAAAAAACGTCACTGGGCTCCAAGTTTCCATGTCAGTTGGGTCTAAAGTCACATTCCAGGCAGAAATGTGTCCCTGGTCTTGTGTGCCTCCTAGCTGATATGCCACTGGCTTCTCTTCTGTTAGACAAGTTATAGACTGAGGGGAAAAGTTTTTTTTTCACAGCAAACTGGCCAAAGGTTGAATTCTCCCTAAAAAATATCTTTGGAGAGGTGAAGAAAGCAACTATCAAACCAAGAAATTATCAGATTCAGGTGGGATAAACAACACAGAGCAGACACAGCTATATAAACCTAGGGGAGGCTCACAATTCAGAAGTAAATGGCTATGTTGGCAGATATATCTACAAAGGCAAGGTGATCTAATCCCTCACTAAAGACCTATATCAATCTCCTTCTTCAGCCCACACCAGATGGTACCAGCAGTGCTCTTGAGAACTCTGCCCAGAAAAAAAGGAGCTGGTCTGCCTGCACTGTGTAAGAAACACCATGCCTGCAGCGGTTCTGTATTTTATCTCCATATCATGCTCTATATGTGTACCTCAAGCATGAGGAGATGGTAATGAATTTAATTCACTTGAAAGTGGAGTAGACATTTCAGTATTGGCTTGTTGGCTATTCCAGCTGTGCCATCACACTCTTCCTGACTGAATGTAAATGTAAACTGGAGGGACTACTGAAATCATGATAAGCTGCTCATGGAAGTCCAGACTAGCTGGAGTTGCTGCTACATGTTACCTTAGCAATCAGTCCTTGTGATGAACAGTTCTGCATCTGATGGTTTGCAAGCAGACTGCTACACTGGGTGCTGAAGCCATGGGAGCTGTGAGACAAAATAAGGTAATGACACCCCTGTTTCTGTCCCTGTGTCTAGAACATGTCTACATGATGAAACCCAGTATCCTGCTTCACCCTGGTATCTCAAGGGATATTCTTTCCCTCTGAACCAGGGTGACCATGTCAAACCATGAATCACGTGTTGTGATTTGACTGTCTGTGAACTGAAGAGACCAAGAATGGACCAGACACTTCCTGGAGTTGCACAGGCATATGGATCATTCATGTTTTTGCATATATGAGTGTCCAACACCAAAGGAACCTGGGTGCAGGGCATAGTGGAATGCAGGCAATCTTCTACCTCACAGATACTCTGTCTTCTAGTCCGGACTGTGAAATGTTTGTTACTGCCACCCCTGTCACTGCTTTGCCCCAAACAGAGTCAATGCTGGGGACAGAGAAGGGAGAGCTGCTTCTGAAACTCACCTCACTGCAAAGTGTTAAAACCTGCTGCTCCCTGCCTCTTGACTGCAAGGGGCTGCTTACTGTACCAAGCAGCAGGCACCCCCTTAGCAGAACAAGTTAGGAGCAGCCAGATTTGATAAAGAGTATAGCTTCTCTGTGCTGCACTTAAGGTTGGGATTCAAGTCTGCACTCCTCTCCTCCTCACCCAAACCTCCTTGCCGAAAGGACAGCTCGCACATTGCAGAGCTGAGCATGGATGCCGATGGTGTGGATAGTGTATGAATTAAGACTCAAGTGCTAAATCAGAAGCATTTCAGTGTGACCATGAGACATATCCTCTGTCACCAGGGAATTCCCAATTAACCTGCTTGTACAGCTCTTACAAAAAAAGCTATATGCAGCCTATAGATTTTATCTTAATTAGAGGTGTCTTGACTGTTCCTGCAATTAGTGTTATACCTGCTGAACATGAACTGAGACTTGGATGTTATAACTGCACCAATAAATTTACATCTGTAAAGTGTGTCTTTGCTGTTGGTGGTAGGGAGGCATCATTCAGAGTACATTCTTACTGGTTTGGATAAAGTGATTGTGTATATATCAAGGATATAGGCTAGAGGGTGCTCTGTCTGACATGTTTCTAAGGTCTGCTTTTCTCTCCTCTAACATTCAATCAGCACTTCAGCAGGAAGGGCGCAGAGATGCAGGTAATTCAAGCAGGACACTCAGAAGGTGTGAGACCTACTATAAATGAAGTCCATTTCAGATACTGAAAATGTCACAGATATGAAGTAGGTTTTTTTGTTGTAGTTTTTTTTTTTTTTTTAATTCAGTCACATATATGTTCAATTCCTTCTGACAGCTTTTTCTTCTTTTCTTTTTTTCTTCCTTTTTTTTCCCAAAGTAACATCAAGTGTTATCATTTTTTGTACAAGGTTTTCGAAAGCAAAGAAGAGCTGATAGTCAGAAAATGCTCAGCTGATGACCTCCAAGAACCTAGTCTTTTTAAATGTGCCTTTGGTATGGGCACCTCTCTCCCACAAAAAAGGCACCACTTCAGTTTTTAAAGACTGGTGCTTTTATGAATAATAGATGGAGGAGGGGGGGAAGCAATAAAGGGTATACACACAGTGAGTAAGGTGAAAAGAGAGAAGATGCACTGGGAATCAGGGTATCCACACTTTCTTCAAGCAACAGAAAGATAGCTTCTTTTATTTGACCAGAAGAGTGAAATGTGTAACAGCTGCTGCAGTTACAGTAAATGTCTAAGAGCAAATAGGCAGATGCAGCAATACTAATAAATGCTGCAACAGTATCTTTGAATACAGGGCTCCTTATCCTGCTGATAACCAGGCTGCCACATTCTTTTCCACTTCTTAACTATCATCTCATCTTGGATGTTTTCTAACAATGCCTGTTTTTAACCTTGACCTAGATACAATCCTATTGGTTTAATGACATCAGCAGCTGTTTGAACGACTCTATTTTTTTTTCTATACAAAATAACCTTGATTGCATGAATCAGAACTCTTACAGTTCTCTTAAAAATTGGAAGATTACATATTTTTGAAGAAATTAATACTTTTCCCTGCACAGTGGAAGTAATAGGTTTTTTTTTCTTGACAGTCTGTATTCTGTCAGTAGCAGCTCAGTATACTGTCACCTGCCCGTAAAGTTCCTATTCTTAGACTATTCTCTGCTCAGTTCAGACCCTCATCTGCCGTGTGCCAGTTATCTTAGGCCTAGACGCACAAGAGTAGTTGGGCATTTAACTACCTAAAGGTGTCAAATGGAACCGGCAATCTAAGAACGTCCAAAATACTCTAAATTTAATTTGCAGCTGTTCATATCAATTTGATAAATTTAACAAAACCTCCTCAATTTCTATTAGTGCTTCACTACACTGATTTTTATTTATTCTTGTACAGTATTTCCAGAAATCCTCACATGTTCTGATAGTTTATCATTAAAAATGCTGATTAGTTAATATTTAGTCATTATTTCTAGAAAGCATAGTAGTTAATCATCAGTAGAGAGAAAAGGGATGGCAACTATGGGAAAGCCTGTGTATAAAATTTATCATGCATTTATCATTGATATATTCAGTTTTTAGTCTAACATTCTGCACTATCTGAAATGTAATTATTATTTAGCAACTTGTCATTCATCCAATGCCTATCTACCATTTAAGCAAGATAATTTTAATTTTTAGCTTTTTTAGCCATTGAAGGCAAGAAAGTTTTTCAGCTTAGTGCATATTAAATTTGTGAAAGGCAAATTTACTCAATTTCCATGCATAAATCTCTGTGCAGAAAACAGGTACC
Organism: Ibycter americanus; assembly: GCA_035590275.1. NCBI lineage: Eukaryota > Metazoa > Chordata > Aves > Falconiformes > Falconidae > Ibycter > Ibycter americanus. The sequence goes on from JAVJGI010000060.1 coordinate 89,327,734, forward strand.
TTCCTTCATTGTGTCCTAAAATATTTTCATATTGTTTCTTAGATGCTCCATACTCACATACTAAAAATATCTTATGGAAGAGACTGAAGCTTTGTTGGTTTATTGCTTTGTTGCTTCATTGCATAAGACACTCATTATTTATGAGAATGGATAAATCAGTCCTAAAACTTACTTTGTGAAATTTCCAACTTTCTTGGGGGTAGGATATTGAATTTTTCTGGAGTGAATGGTCTTACATAAGATCATAGCCACTACTGACATCTTGGAAATCATTTAGATAAGTCTAGTTTGATCTGCATCCCTGTTTCCCTTTTGGACAAATACATAATTTGGGATCAGGTTCCATTTGAGATTGCTTCCACTCTGATTTTTCTTTTCTAAGGATTTGAGACATCCTATGGGAATATGTTATTTCTATGAATATACTTGCCAGTAAACTCATTTTCTAAATTATTAAACTTTTTTGCAACTGAGATGTATGTTTATCAGAAATTGTTGCAGCATTTTTACTGATATAGTAATTAACTACATTTATTAATAATAGTTTCTGCATTTACAATACTGTTCATTGAAAGAAACTAAAATGTTTTGTATAGATTATTTGCCTTATTTCAGAAAGTCCGCTAGAATACCAGGAACAACTGAGTAAACCAGGTACAGAAATTTGTGACTAATGAGACAGAAGCAGAGGCACGGTCAGGGCTGAGTCACAGGCCCTTGCTCCACAGCTGGGGACAGCACTCCTCATTACAAGCCGTCCATCTCCTGTCAGTCTGCCCCTATAGAAATTCTGTCAGAGTTTCCATCTATTTACTCTGCTCTGTGGAGGAACAACATCTTTGTTTTCATTTGTCAGCAGACCTTTAAAAAGGAAGACCCTGAGAAAATGAGAGTAATAAGGATTTATTTAAGAAATCAGTTTGATCAATCATGAATGCGCAAAGATCCTTGCAATCAGAACTTCTGCTTTTATACTTTTGATTGCAGTTCCGACCTGCTTTTTGTCTGAGTAAAGGTAATTATCAAGAGTATAAAAGAGTTCAAATGCATTCAGTTCTTCTGGAAAATCAAACCATGAGGTTCATTCTTGTCAAATCAATAATGAGCTGGACTTCTGTGCCATTGTCTACACAATGGCCTTTTATTTTCTTACAAGATCTGTGTAATTCTCAAAAGCAGCTGCTATACATTACTTTTTCTTGCTGATCAAAAGTAGACTGTACGGCATTTACAGCTTTGAAGGATCCAGTCCTATTATAAAGGACTTTTTCCACTTTGATTAAGACAAGATAACATTTATTAAATCACAGAAGCTCATTGTTAAAATAATATTAAGGGTACAAATACAATCAACAGAAGCCAAGGATTTAGTGATATTTTTTTTCTTTCCACATTATTCTTAATGCACTAAGGTTTAAAGGTACTGCAGTCTTTAGGCACACAATGAGTTATTTCCTGTGCTAGACAGTAACTATTATTACTTTTGGGATGTAGTAAGGGACTGAAATTATTTCATAGTATCATAGAAGTGTCTGTTGGAGTCTCCTGCTTGAACCTGGTATTTCCAGCAGTGCACGGGGGCAGCTGTGTCTGTCTCTGGCAGAGTCTTCAAGATGCCCAGGAGAGAGATTTCATAGCCTCTCCATGCAATTTATTCCAGTGAAGTACTACCTGCCTAGTGACATTTCCCCCCCATCAATGTCCAATCCTAATTTTCCAAGCTGCAGTTTGTTACCACTGCTACAATTACATTGTTGGACACTGCTGTAGAGTTTGGCATTGTGATAATTTTTAAAAAAGTAGAAAAAAATCAAAAACCACAACAAAAAAAGCTCCAAAATCTCAAAATCAAATCAAATAAACCCATAAAAATTAAAATCTCAAAATTTTCCCCATGCAAGTTTTTACAGTGTGAACATTGACACTCCCCCCTACGCCCCCCCTTCCCCCCTCCACCCCCCAGGAAACCGTTGTCATTAGTATTGCTCTTTTTTTTATGTTTGAGTGATTTCATCCTTTGTGTTGAATGTGATTTCATCCTTTGTGTTGAATGTCTCAGTTTTCAAATATTTAAATTTAAATAAATTGACCCTTTGTTCAGGCATTTTCAGTTTCAGGCTTCACAGAGATTGTAAACAGAATGTGTTGATAATCCTGTGATCAGAAAACAGACCCAAGGGTGTGGTTAACCAAAAGGAAGCATGTAAAGGAGATAACGAAAAGCAAGTGCTATCATTGGGCACTGTCTTTTGACTGCCCGCTTGGGAGGCTGGAAACAAAGGGAAGGTTGCTGGCCCTCTGGCTTCCATGCCTCACTCAGGTTCTCTCCCTGCTTGGGCTGTGAAATATAGTGAGGGATACAGCCTGGATAACTTAGACCTTTGTCTTGCACCTAAGTGGTAGACACCTAGTGCAGCAGCTGCTTTAAAGCAAATGCTCATTTTCCTCTTTATCAATTAAAAATGGATTGCTTATCTCAGGAGAAAGTATTTCCTCTGGACACCTATCCCTGTCCTTTGACTACTGTCAGGGCAAGTGGTGTGGACATTTTGATGTCTCAAAAGTACACTCCAAAGCCATCCAGAAGCTGCTTAGGTCATGAAGATATCTGCCCTGATAACAGAGAGTAAACACGATCTCTCAGAATAAGAGCATGAGTAGGGGCACAACAGGAATCTATAGTGTTCCATACGTCGACAAATGTTCTTTTTTGTTAAGCAGAACTTGTAGAGAATCCCTGAAAATTCAATCTTGTTTTTTTCCAGAACAACCTAAATTAATACTGGTAGACAAATAGTATCTCTGAAAGCAAACCCATTTATGCCATTTTAGTTTAAGGAATCCATCACATTTAAGGTTTTCAAAAACTAAATAGCAATAATGAAATAATAATGGTACTGTTGTGATGTGGGACATTAGTAATGAGGGATATTAGAAAATGGTTTTGGAGTAAGGAGGCCTCCAAGTAAATATAGAACTTCTTAGAGGCCTTGGATTGGTGTCTCTATTAAGAATAATACATACAGGAACATTTCAAAAAATGGCTGGAGGAGGACTTGGAGAAGGAGAAAGAATTTGTATCTGTATTATAAGCGAAGATCTAAGGTGTCTAGATATTCTTTATATTAACACAGAGTATTTAACATCCTTCCATTTATTCCGTTTTCTTTCTGTTAAACACTTAAGAGATCCAATTTAACACATAACAAACCAGGCAAGTCCCAAGTCATAAAAAGCAGAAATATATGCTTGCTTATTTCTAGTTAGGAAACCGATGAGTCCATTTCTGAATAAAAATGTAAAACACACTGTAGCAAGTTATAAATTCCTCAGGAACTTCATAATTTAAAGGAAATTAACTGTAGAAGATAAGACCTATGCAAATGTTTTAGCTGTAATACAATGCCTATAGCACAATGTTGAAATCTGTAGAGACCACAACGGAAAACATAAAGTGTGAAAAGAAACCTTTGGGGCTTGTAAAACAATACATTAAAATATGCCAATGTCATAAATAGTGCGATAGTTTACCTTTACTGACTTGAAAGAGGACTCTGGAGATTGGAAAAGAAGACAAATCAAGATAGTTGCCTCTTTTTCAAAACCTGTTATGCTACTATATTGGAAAGCACAATGCCCCTTCATTAACAAATTTATGGCAGCTATAATGCTTTATACATAGGAAATGAAATGAAAGGTGTAGCACTTTGGACACAGAAGTTTCTATATGAAGCATCAGTCAGGTGAAAAACTGAGTTCTTACTATTGAACTTCCCATTTCTGTTAGTTTATAAAGACTTTCATCAAATACAGGCCTGAATCCAGAGGGTGCACCTAGATAATGGAAGAGTCAATGCTAGGATGGAATAAATAAGCTCCCAGCTCCCTGCACAAATCCTCAAGAATTCTTTGTTGACATTCCCCAGAAACCCCAGAACAGAGGTTCCTTCTTGATGATTGTGTAACTAAGAAGTCTTACAAAGTGTGATTAAAACTGAGCAGAGGAGACTTTTAATAAAAGCTGGATACCTTCTGATGTGAAATTTTACAAATTTTACTTTTCTGAACTGTATTGTTGTATTATATAGCATGTTTTTTTCATTTGCTTTTAGTTTTTAATTGCCTTTCAGGTTATTTTTGGTGGTTCAATTTATTACAAATGTGTGCACAAAAAGTTAGTGAGGTGGAAAGATTTTGCACATAAACTTCATTATATGAAGCTCTGCATGAACCCTGTGTTATTTATGTACAACTGTGCATAAGCAGCACATAACAGTTTATGTTCAGCTGTTGTTGCACAGGAAATTGTATGCAACTCCTGGCACATAAAGGTTTGTCTATTATAGCTTCTGGCATTTAAAGCTTTCACTGCCCAAATGCTTTATCCCTCCTCTTCCACATAGAAATATACTCTGTAATTGCCTGGAAAAAAGTTCTGGGAGGCATTTATCATTTCATGGATAATTCAGAAGTCCAGTGGTTTCAGTAACAGTGTTTTCTTCAGTGTGTTTGTATTGTTATCCCTGAGGTGTTCAAAATGGGAGGCTGAATATTTCATTCCCAAACACGCATTTCTGATTACCTCTAACTTGTCTGGCTATGAATTTAGGAGATAACCATGCTGAGAGCTGGTTTGGCAGTGTGTATGTTAAAATTATAGGTAAAGCTCCCACACCAGCTGTTAAAAATTGTATCTGTCAGGTCCTGCTCCCCACCACAGGTGTCTGTCTCTGAAGAACTCCACTTCTTATGCCTCTCCTGGTGGAGTGGTCTGCCTCTGACCAGACACAGGAGAGCCCCTGTCTGTCCATGGACTCCACCTCCACCCTCACTGCCTCAGTTGTAGAAATGGCTGATGCTTTTGTCATCTTAAGCACTTTTGAGGGATTTTCAAATGTACTAAGACAGTGCAGCTTCACATACTCCTACCCTAACACAGCTGGTCCCAGATCTGCCACTTTCCAGTGTGGCCACAGCAGCTCTCTCTGCTAAGAACCAGGCTCTGAGCTTGAACATCTCTTTGCGTTATACAGGTTTGCATACATCTGTCTTAAAATCTCAGAATCTTCTCTGACACCACTATGTACATCATAAGCATTCTTACCTCAGCACTGTAGCCAGACGCATTCCCTTTTCATCCTGATACAATGAAGCTTTAACACCTTCAACATGTTGCTGAAGACAATGCAATTGTTTAGCAGTTGTGCAACCTGGTTAAAACACAAGCACAGCAGAATGACTGAAGTGCAATTAAAAATCATGTCCTGTTGTTAGATTAGAAAAAAAACCCAACCAAACCCTAACAATGTAAACTGACTTTCCTTGTACTGAATTACACTATTAACTTTGTTCCATTCAATTACTGCATAAAGCTTTGGTTAGACATAGAGTTGTGAAATATTCATGCTGATTTTCAGAATCTTGCCCATAACCTAATTTCTTCAGTGGATTGCTCACTTTTTAAGTGGTTGTAATAAGCATAGATTAAAAAGTGGGTTACACATTTGTGGTTAGGGCTATAAAACTCCAGAGCCAAAATAAAGCTTGTGGAAAAGCTTACTGCCTACAGGCAGAAAATGCATGGTATGTGTGATAAGAAAATCCTGTAAAGCTGTTTTGATGAGCTGGAGAAGGCAAGTTACAGTGGTCTTGGTCTTAATTTGGTTCTATAATCTGTTCCAGATTTCTGGTGTGAAATGGAACCACGTTGTTAGTTTCTCTGTTTACATTCACATTTGCTATTAGGGGTGCTTTAGGTCTGGTAATACTTAGAGAACTGCTGTCTGTTTGGCAGGATGATTCAGACCACCTTCATTCAATGAGTGGAGAGAGGCAGATTCACAGCCTCCGCAGTGCCTGAGAAGGCTTTAATAAGGTGTTTATCCACTGACTTTGTAAGGCTTCTGCATACTCAGAAGACTAACTGAAAATCAATAGGAAATGGAATTAAGAGAAGAGCAAAAGGAAAAGGAGAAGGAGAAAGGGAAGACAAAAAAAACCCCTAAGCAAAGAGGGTCCTGAGTTTTAGACTGACAGAGCTTGAGCTGCTTCCCAGAAGTGCTGTAACTCCTGGGTTGCTACCCAGGCTGAGACTCACCAGTCCTCCCGCTGATAATCAGTGACTCCACAGACAACTGTTGCTGCCAGATGTAGCCTGGATGCCCCCAGTGGATTGGGCTTCGTTCACTACAACTGGATTCAGATGGAGTCTGGGCATGTTGTTGCTTATTGTTGATGACCTTTGTAGCTTAGATACTAGTCCCTGCTTACACAGGACCTACACATTTGCAGTCCCATATTAAGCTGATGGCTAAATACAGACTCTTGCAAGCTGTTTTCTCAGGACAGTTAGCTACCTGAGCCACTGCCTGAGCTCAGCACTTTGAACCTACTTTTTGTTCCTATACTGCCTGCTCCTGTTTTTCCTAGACTCTGCACAAGTCAGTACAAAGCTTCATTTGTGTCTTGGTTGTGTAGTAGGTATAATAGTTGTATGACTGTGTGCTCTTTTGAGAACTAGTCTGTAAATTGATATCAAGTGTGACCATGTGAAAATTTGAGTTCTGAAGGGTTTTTTTATGATTTATGGAAAATTCTATTCTTTTTCCCATTTGTGAAAGGGATGTATAGTTTCATTTAATAGTAAAAAAGAAGAAATAAAGCATCCGTGATTTAGTATTTATCAAAGCTGGTGTCGTATCTTCATTTTTTCCTGCAATATTGGCAAAGTTTTAGAAATGACGCGTTAAGTCCAGTGGTAAGTGATTTTGCAGCTTTTACCTATCTTGAGACTTGCCTACATGATAAATCCACTTAAACCAATTGCTGGCATAAATGTTGCTAAGTAGAATTAATAAAATGTGCTAACGTGTTATTTCGGTGCAAAAAAATTGAGACATATGCTTTATTTAGATTTAAATACATAATGATTTAGATAAGTATCATATATCACGACTAATTTTCTCCCAAACTTTTTTTAGAAAAATAATTAAACTTGTCAATCAATATGGATATAAAAATATCAATACTAGATGTCTGCTGTATCAGAGGTATGCTGGTGTACAGAACAGCAGCTGAAGAAGAATTACTTCAAAGAACTGTGACAGTACTGAATTTTAAATTACTGAAGAGGTAGCCTGAGAAGATTGTTTGTATAACTAAAAGGTAAGATTTGAAGTATATTTTCCATGAAGAGAAGGGAGAAAATCATGAGAAGACATCATAAATTGTGTTAACATTCTGCATAAAATTTAGGAAGTTTCCTCAAATTTATACATACTGTATTCAATATACCTCCTCAGTTTGAAATGTAGTTTAAACTGCCTAGCCTCTTAGCTTCCATTACCAATGTACCCAGAAGCCTAAAATGCTTCCATAGTAAAGGATCTATTCCCCAAATCTCTTACACTTTAGATCAAACATGAGCTGAGTATAGTTTATTGCACTTAGAAATGTTGTGTTGCTATTTGTTATTTGAAGTGACTGCTTCCGCAGCTCTGCCTGAGCAGATAAATGTAAAAGTCTAGAGAAAACATCTCTGCCATCAACAAAGTTAAAGTAAGGACATGTAAATAGTATAACTAGTACTGATAAACAAAAAGAATCAAGAATTTGTACTGTATAAGTCATAACCTTAATAGTAACAGGCAGCGACAACATTAATTCAGTGACTAATGCAATGACATTTCTATTTTTTCCATATGTCCTCTTGCCACTGAATGCACAATGTAGATGTGGAGCTGCTATGCATACTAAGCTTTTTCATTCTCAAAATGTCACGGTTCCATATGAACTTTCTACTTTCCTGTCTGGTAAGTAGTCTGCTCAATTTATGTGCTATGTGTCTTACGGTTTCAAGAAACTAAATCCAAACAGAAGAGGCAGATTCAATTTGTCTCTTTCAGACATGTATTCTGTTTATACGTTCATATCCTTGGTACAAAAGATTGTCATTTTCTGGGTTTTTTTTAAATATGAAATGTCTCATTTTTCTTATAGTGGTGGTCTGACGTTGCAAGAGCGACAAGACAATCAGTGTGCAGGGGATGTCCGCTACCTTGGGAGCATGGGATCCACTCCCATAAAAACTTCATAATCCTCAGGAAAATCTTGCTGAGCCTTGTTTCCCTCTAATGCAAAGTGCAGTGCTAGTATCAAGCCTGGCACTACTACACAATAAAACAAGAAGTGCTCACTGAAATGTGTACTTGAGCAGGAAATACATTGTCCCTGTGCAGTAATGTTCAGTGACAATTCTCACAAACTAAACGTCATTTGGACTGCCACTGGGCATGTACACTTTCTGGCCATGGTTATAAAATGTTATTTAAGCAAAATAAGCAATAGTTGCACAGCAATTAATGGCTATAAAACTGTTCACGAGTTATCTGAACCTTATAGAGGAACACAAATAGTAATAATTTTCAATTTCAAAATGATAATTTGCTGTAAGTTTTGAAAGAAGAGATACTTCGTCCTCACTACTTAGTTTTGTGATTTAAATTTGTGTTATAAATACGTGGGCATATTTGTAAAGGAATTAGGAGATATTGTTCATGATAGCAGAGCCTGGACTACAGAACTATCCCTGATATTCCTATGTCATAGTTCATGCACAATCCCAACTCTATCTAGTTATAAGTTCTGCTTAGAGGAGTGTCCTGCAATCACTTTAATGACCTGTCCATACACAGAAAGCATGTCTAAGTTGCAAAATAAAAGAGAATCGGGTAGAGAACTCAAACACTGAACATCCTTTTGTCCACATTGTAGAACGATTGTTTTACTTTTTGGTTCTTGTTTTTGGTAGTGCTTGAGCTAGCTCTCAGTAAGAGGACAAAAAGCCTCGACACTGTCTGGAAGATAGATCATTCCAGGGAATCTCTAATTAGCTATGCAGACAAAGACACAGCAGATGTCCAATATGGTCCTACAGGGCTATCTGAGAAGGCTTTACAGCCTCAAGAACTTCCATATACTCAAATGCCAGCCCACACTATATGCAACCCATACTCTCAGTTTCATGTCATAAAATCCACTCTAGTTGCCTATGACACATCCCTTTTTACTTTCAATACTTTGAACAGAAAACATATCTAAGATGATAATTACACGTTATGCCATGTGTTGTGCTCTAGGTTGAGCTAAATCTCAATCATATGGATCTGAGACACTCTGCACCGGTTGGTCTGGAGGCCAGGGATCACTTTACTGGGACTGATATATTTACTTGTATGGTAAACATGGGTTGTGACCCTGATGGCAGCTGAAGCACCCTCTAGAGCTCACAGGATCTGGCATGTCTGAGGCAGCCTCCTATTTTATGTAAAGAAATTATACTCACTGGTATGCTTAGTCACCTTGCCAATATTAGCAGTTTAATTTAATTTAGTGTGCGCTTTTTGTGCTTTTTCTACCTGACCAAGTGTTTCTGCAGAACAGGAGATCAAAACAAGGTGGACAGTTTGGAGGTCTGCTTTAAGACCAGAGCTGGCATAGTTTGTGGTGTGTTACAAACTTCAGACACAGAGCCTAGCTCTTAAACACAGGCTAATTTATTCAAATTTGTTTTTTCGTTATACTAACCAGGACAGTAGTAATCTCTGTAGACAGAAATAATGGACAGGTACACTGGCATTAATGCAAATTTCTCCACCAAAAATACTTGAATCAATAATTCTCTCCAGTTTCTATACCCTTAAAAATCTTTTCCAGGTCACATAAGCAGTCACAAGAAAGGTTTGTCCTCAGCCCAGTCTAATTAACTAACGAAGTCATAACCAAGAAGTATTGGCTTCTTTCCCTGGTCGTGCTGCAATGCAATTGCAGAAATCTGGAGAGAATGGAGAGCGCAAGGACTCATTGAAAATCCCAGCTTGAATATTGTTTCCTGCTTTCCACTCGTGTTATTTTTTCTAGTGTTTTTCTTTAAGTAATTTCAAGCTTCACCTATGTTCACAACTTCTCTTAGTTGTTTGAAATGTAATAGATACAATGTTTACTCCTTCCCCTTTATCATCACTTAAATATTTAAGAAAATAAGCTCAAGTAACGGTTTTTTACTATCTCCTGAGTAGCTTAACATCATATTTATAGCATGAATATACTACTTGTCCAACAAAAATAAATTTTGATCAACAAAGATTTTAGAAATCTATATGGTAACAATAGTCTTTAAATACAGCACTGAAAGCGAGCACAGTTATAATCTACACAGACCTGTAAATGCAATAATTAGACTTTTAAGAGACTGATTGACATAAAGCCTTTAGTATGTTCTACAGAAAATATACAAGCATTTATCACTTTTTTTTTCTTTTCTTTTCTTTTAGCCAGAGCTAGCAGCAAGATTGTTTTAAAGCCTTGGGCAAAATAATTGACAATATGTCCCTTAGTGGCAGGTTATGCAACAGCCCTGGAACAGCCTTCAGTCTGTACTATGAGCCATTCAAGCACACAAAAAAATGCCTTCAGGTGTGACAGAAAAGGAAGCGCTTACCTTCTAGCTTTAAAAAATGGTGGGAACATGTAACAGAAGAAATACAAAGAATATTTATTATACCAAGAGCAATTAGTACTTTTGTTTCATTCTTCTCAGGCCTCAGTCATTGTCAGTTACAACTTTTCTACATATGACACTCAAGGAATCCAGCCTGAATTAGTTAAAGATGTGAATCTAAGCTTCATTAGTTAAACTGCATTGACTCCATGCATTTGATTTAATAAAATTTACTGAAAAGAATTAACTTAATTCCTTAAATTAAGGCCACTTCACACACTATTTACTTTAAATTTAGTGTGTTACTGTATTTTCCTCAAAGACAGAATAAAGTCACCTTTACCGCATCAAAAAAATGCATTTATAACATCCTGAGCTGATCTTTCAAATAAGTGGCGTTTTAATTCAACAAGGAAAGGATCAGACTAAAAATGTAACCCTGTAGTATCTCTGCTTCTGTTGTGACTAACACTTCAACCTGTGCAGAGTAAAGAATATCTGTTTTTAAGACTTTGTAACATTTTTTCCAGTATATCTTTAATTTTCATTTCAGTTACAGTAAATATGTCAACCTACCATATGTCAACCAACTTACCATAAAACCTCCTGTTTTTCTGAATGTATCCTTCATGTATCACTTTTAGCTGTCTCTTTCAGGGTGTTCATTCTAAGGCATCATGAAAATGATTTTACTGACGACCTAATGGATGGATCCCAACTCTTCACTCTGGTCTCTCAGATGACTGGAGACCCACTTGCACTTGAAAATTTACTGGAAGTTCAGAAATCAGCTTCTGGGGTTCACCAGTCCAAGAAATCAAACCTGTATTCTCTAAGATACTCATGCCCCCAGAGATCCTGCACAGAGGAAGTTACAACACACCAACTGAGCAGTAAATTTGCACAGGACTATTGGACTCATGAAAACAAAGAAGCTAAGCCTTCAAAAAAGGCTATAACAATTGAATGCCACAATCCTAGCCCCATCTTTTTAAAATAAATGCTTAGTTAGAGTAGCACAAAAAGACCCTGAAGTTTTGGTGCAGCTCAACGAAAGCTGAACACCACGCATAGCTACTCATCCATTCCAAGGCTCAGACCATGAATCAGTGGGAATTGCCTGTATCCTCTATTCCTGTTTTGCTATGATTGGATTCAGGTATATGGATATGCTAATTTATTGTTTCAAATGTTTATGTCTATGTAAACAAAACTTTCAACTCACCAAGTGTGGGCAAAATCTTTTCTGTTTTATCGGTGCAGAAAAACATTGTATCTGTTACACCAGAGGCTGGGCTTTGCTTTTGAAAGACTGTTGAAAGATTCAGTTTCTAAGAACTTTGGGAAGCTTGTGCTAACATGTGCTGTCTTACCAGACACTTACGTAGTATACTGTAAATCTAAGTTATTTGAATAGGTTTGAATATGCTGACTAGAGAAAAAGTTTGTGATGTAAAAAGACACTGCACAATAGAAATGTGAGAGATAATGACTGTACTAGAGGCTAGAGAAGATTTTGTATTCTAGGTTTATAATAACCAGATTAAAATTCTTAATTTCAGCTGCACTTCTGCTCTAACATTGCAGCCATGAAACACAGCCGAGCTCAGATGTGGTGAAATCAGACACAGTGAAACTACATAGTGTGAGTTCCCTCAATTACTTCAATGCACTTGAATATATTTTAACTTTCACTAGTCATTGGCCGAATTAACAGATTTACTATAGTAACAAGCAATTCCTTGCACACTGAGCCTGCTATACATGCATTGCTCTGTGTTGACTTACGGCCCCTTGTCCAGGAATTCCACAGAGAAAGGGAGAGAGACAGACTTCCCACTCCTCACTATTAAAATGTCTTCAGAACATTTCACCTTATTCTTAAATTTCAGTAACAGTGTTTATTATTGGTGTTGGGGTTTTTTTTAAACGTAATTAATTAATTTTAAAGATTAGTCTTGTCTTCAAGGGTTTGGGAATGATCTTTTAATATAACATATTAATTTAACACATTAAAAACAAACACATTAAAAAAAATAACATAGCATAATTAAAATAAATGAACATGAAAAGCCATTGTCAAAAAATGGTGAAACGCCATTAAAAATGCATTCTTTGTTAGAGAAATTGCTGTATTGCTAAATCACTCTTTGAAAGTGCTGCTTCTGTGACACTTTCTGGGAAGAATTGATAGGATGTTGGAAGCTATGCAGTTGTACTGTAAATCAACAATGATATATTTCCTATAGTATCTATATAAGCCTGAGGGGAGGAAAGGTATTCCATGTTTCCTCCACTAATGTTTCCAGCAGCGTTATTGTCCTGGTAGCATTGGTTACAACAGCGTATTTATCAGTACTCACAGGAAGAGCATTGTTTTGAGATTTCGGCAAGGGTATTTTAAATAAGGCCCTATATAAATATAAAACCAGACAACGAACTGTAGCTTAAAAAGGAGATGGTAAAAAGCTGAATGAAGCAAGAAAGCTTCTCAAACTTTCTAGTAAAATAAATGCAGTGACTACACAATAAAGCCTTAAACTTGTTCAGCTTGATTCTGCTCTCTCTAACCATGATGTTAGGCTGTCTGCAATGTTACCAAGCTCAGTCTCTTACTGTGGAAATACTGCAAGTACTGCAGAATATAAAGGCAAAGAGAGCACAGAACCTTAAATTCAAACCCAGACATTTTTTCTGCCTCATTATAGTCTAAAGATATACTACCAATTTGATTCCTTCAGAGAGTATTTTAAGAAACAATGATTTGTTGATTTGTTTCTATTCCTCCTAACTGATGTATGCTGCATTTTGTTCTGGAATTTTTAATATTTTTTTTTCTCACATTGCATTTCTTTCAGGAAACAGAATATATACAATAATATAAACTTTGTGGAGAGGGAATGGGATCATGATACAGGACGACACTGTATGAAAAATAAGTATAAGCTGCTAGCCTACCCAGTGGCATGAGAAAGGTTTTCTGGGCTTTCGTGTAGCACAGCACTAAGTCTCTTAAGTTGTCTTCATCGCTTGAAATAACTTGTCAGAAAACAGAAAACCAATAGCCGTTGGTTACAGTAGATGAGACCTTTAGTTGATTCTAGCTTTGAGCATGTGAGGTGAATACGATCAGTGATTTTGTAGGCAGCTGTTTCTGTCCTTGTGCCTTCAAGCTCTACCCAGCTGGCTGAGATGTGAACAGAAACCCTAAGGGGTGCAATTTTTGAAATGGGTCCAAAGCAGCTTGGCTCACACTGTGTTTCATGTAAGTTTTATTTTTGATCATGATGACACAGGTTAAAAATAGCCGTAATGTTTGTACTGTTCATGAAACAGCAAATACTCTGGATTTCTCACTGTCAAAACCAGACAAACCAAATATCTTTAGTCTGATGGCTGTGTTCCTGCTGGCATTCTTGCATGAATTGGTGCTGCTGTGGAAGAAACTGGTAGCAATACAGGAGAAAACCTTGCATCTTGCTAGACTGTGCAACAAAAAAGGGATGTATTGACAAGTTGATACACAGCAGTCTTCAGAAGGTGGTCACCTCATGGATTAGGGTGAATTTTAAATACATAAAATTGGAAGTAACATTGGAAACAATTGTGGAAAGATTTTCGGGGCTGTATTTGTCCTTTCTTTCTTTCTTTCTCCTCCTCTCTTTTCCTTTCTTTAATTTTCTTTCTATCTCTTTTGCTCTCTTTTGCTTTTTGTTCATATCAGAATTAATTCCAGCTTAGTATTCAGCACACTTTATAAGTACATCATAAGGGAAAAAAAGTCTATGGGAAATTCAGAAAAAAATGCAATTGGCAAGGAAAGAAACGACAGTAAATAAACAAATAAATAAATCTTCCAGCTGGCAAAACTGTGAAAAGTTTGATTAAAGTTACTTGATTTTCATGTTCTGCCTTTTCCCATTCCAAACTAGTTTTGAATTGTGCATAAAGAATTATTCATCAGAAAGGAGAGTATGTAGAGGATAATTTAGATTTCTTTTACCTCTCACTATTCTGTAGTACATCTCCTGTAGTATTTTCTAGCAATCAACTTTTGGTTAATATCCCTAGTATTTTCACACAGCAAAGTGAGGTGAAGATCACTACGTGTCTCCCAGCCTGCTGAGTGATGGGACTGAGTATGTATCCAGGGCTGGGATTCACTGTCGTGGGGAAATGTGCTGCAAACAGGCTGGAGAACAGCTGCCCCCTCAGCAGTCTCCCCACCAGCTGGAAAGGCAGAATCAAAGCTTGAATCATCCCCAGCTCCATTTCTACACTTAATTCCTGAGTGCTATTTAACCACTATGATATATTTGGTAGTTCCAGATTTTCTTATTTACTCAAACACCTGTAAATTTATAACCAGTTTAGGTGCCCTAAGTGCTCTCTCTAATTCATTGCTTGATTTCAGGCAACTCACCAAACCTTATGGGATTTTGGTTTATGCATCTTTTAAACAGAGGTAGGCAGTAGTTATTTCAAGACTAAAATAGCGTTTATAAAATGCTTTGATTCTTCAGAATAACAAAGTTGTTGAAAAGAAGGAGTGCTATAATGTTATTTTGCCTCTGCTGGCCTCCTGTAATATTAGTAAATTAAATATATGCTTTTGCTTGTATTCAAAGATGCTAGATATGCAGTTTAGGAAGACTGGGAGAAATATCCATGGAGTTTACTTGGTGTGGTTGTAAAGAGGTAAAAACTTGCTTCACTCAATCATCTGCTGAGAGAACACTAAGAAAATAATGAGAGGCACTAAGCAACCACATGTGTGTATAAGCAGATACTAAAAACCTGGCAGAAATTTTGCAGAATCTAACACTTGTACAAGTTTAGCTGGAATAATTCCATTTCTTTGGCTTTGTTCTTCAGCTGTAACAAAACTGAGGGAGTTCTAAGCTTCACTCAAAAAATGATAACAGCAATTTAAGGGAATATTAAGGTTTTGGTATAGCTCTATGATATTTCTTTGTACTTTTGTTCACAAATTAATGGGAATGGTGTGGCTCAGTCCTATGTATTTTACACTGTAGATCCATTAAAAAAATCAACAAGCATGGTGCCAATATTTTCTTTCTGTGAAGTATTTTTATTTTACTAATTAATAGCTCTGACATATTTATAGGAAGCTAGCCATAAAAGGTAATAGCTACAGTAAGATTTGAAAGATTTTGGATGCCAAAGTAATACCAGTTCATAAGACACACAATTAAAAGTAAAGCAGGGCAGGTTTTTAATTGGGAAGTTCAAATCTTAACAAAGTTTATTGATTTCTCAGGCAGCTGTATTCCTTTCTTTGATTCTTTTTCTCCTCTTTCTGCAGAAACACAAGGCCGAAGTTGAAAGGAGGAAGAATTAGTTTTTATCTGACAGTTCTGCATCTACCTGAAACCTGTCCTTCCCTCCGTATGAGGTGCAGTGTTGCTGTCCTTACAAGACAGGGCAAAGATTGGTCTTCTATGAGTTATATAAAGAGCATCTCTAAAGGTGACTAGTCCTTCGAGAAGATCAGACAGAAATCCTACAGGCTGTGGAATACCCTCATTCAGTTGCTTGTTAGACTATGCTGGAAGAGTGGTTGAATCAGAAAGATGGATCTGATTCCTCAAAATTCTTCCTTCTAGGTTTTGTTAACCTAAGTTCTTTTACTAAATGGTCATTGTAGGTACAAAAAAGATTTCTCGTTAATTGCCACCTCTGAATATGGCTGTGCCTGACTTTTACAGTGTATATTTATTGTGTGTACTAATTCAGGATTTTTTTTTTTTTTTTAACAAGTTTAAAGTATTTGTTAAATTCCCTGAGGCTTCACCAGTCAGGAGGTACTCAGGTTTGTCTTTGATGCTTCTGACCAAAGGAGTCTCTGAGGAAAAGAGATTGGCAAAACATCAGCAGACTTAGGTTGAAACTAGACAAAAGAGACAACAAATGCCATTGCAATGCTGGCTCAATTCCCATGACAACATTTGGAAGCTGTCAAGAAGCCTTAATTGTTATCAGAGAAGAGAAAAGAAATATTGAAGCTAATGAAGAGAAATCCAGGCTGAAGTGGGAATCAGCTGGGAGGATTTTAGAATAAAGAGATGAATTATAGTAGCAAAAAAGGGTGCTCTTTAACTGGTGAGAAGAAAGGGAGGTTGAGGAAGAAGTCAGAAATATGAAGAAGGAAGGAAGAATAAGGTACCTAAAGAGTATTTTTTAAAATGTTGCAGGGAAATGGTCACATCAGGAGATTCATTCTTTTCCATGAGACTTTTACAGAAAAATGTTTTTCCTGCAGAAACATTCAACATCCCAGCCAACAACCTATCCCTTGTCCCAGAAAAAACCACACCCTTGACACAATTTTCATGAAAATAATGAGTTTTTTGAACATTTGGCATATGGTAAATTATTCGATTCCATTATCCAGACCTTTAAACTTTCTGCATGGATCAAATAAAATTTCAAGCAGCAAGGAAAGAGTAAAAGTGATTGCAATGTGATACCTGAGAAGGATGCCATTCCACGAAATCTAGATACTACTATATATCTTCACAGAAAATATAATTTACAAGTCGATATTGAGGTAATATGTATTTATATTTCAAAGTGCAGTAATGTGTCCAATAAGAATAAACCTTTATGTTCTTAAATTTTGTAGCATTTGATGGGTATTTTTAGAATAACCAGCATCACCTTATTAGATGACTGGATAGTTTTCTACTTCAGTAAATTTTGACCACAGAACAATTTAACAGGGTAAATTCTGAGCTTGCAGTTACTTCAGAGGATAATATAAATGAAAGCATATGAAAAGTTATCCTGAGGAATAAACTTTTGGGAATACCAATGTGATTTTCAAAATATTTATACATGCATACATGTGTGTAAATATGCACAGAGTTGTATATTGCACCATACAGACATTTTCACCAATCTGTGAAAAAGTTGCTTGGGAACAAAAACTACATCAGTTAACATTACTGTTTATCAAGACTGCATTTGCAGTAAAGCCAAGATTAAGATTAAAACAAAGGTAGCATTAAAATTACATACTTTATCAATTTAAACATGCACTATGTGGAAAAAAAAAAAAGGTAATCCTATAATAGATGTGCAGACTCCTGCAGTATATTGCAATTCTGGTAAGAAATAATAATATAAAAAAATCTTCAAAGCTGATATAATTTAATGCATTTGCAATCATTTAGATTTGTAAACTATGATGCCTTCTAGAACAAATCAAATTTTTAAGATCAAGGTGTAGTGTAAATCATAATGAAAAACTGTTTATTGGTAAAATATTAGTACCTGAAGAAACCATTATCATAACCCTTTTGTATCTAGTCATGCTGGAACAACTGTGGGGAGCCCCTGACAGGTAGAAGTGACAAATTAAATCCAACTTCCACATTAAATCTGGAGTTTTAATTTACTATTTTTTAAAAACATTTCTATGTCACCCTACACTATACAGTGTCGTCTTGTGTTACCTCTGAGTGAGCTTGTACCTCTGCATGTCCCAGCAGAGCAACATCCTGAAGTAATAAGTCTGGATTTCAGGAACAAAAATAATAAATCAAAGCTTGGTATAGTGCTGCTATAAGTGTACTCTCAAAAGTTCAGGTCTATCTGTCTGAGAGTTCACTAAAGTATATTTGCACAACAGTGATCTAAGAGGTTATCTGAACTCAAGAAAGTTAAGGATTAGGAGTTTAATTGTGGTTGTTCAAGCATAATGGTGCTGGAAAGGCATAATAAGTTTATTCCATTCTAATGCAGTCATAAATTTATTGTCTGTAATCAGTAAAAGTGCATGACTGTTAGGTGTTGTCAGCAGTTCTTACGGACCCAGAGAGTGTCTGAATGAGGTGCAGCACATCTCTGCGTAATAGATTAGCTAGTCCTGTTTAAAATGCCAGTGTATTTTCCCCCCCCATAGCCTTCTGTACAGACCCCCTTTTTACAGGACCTCTTTCCAGCCCTAGACTAGTGGTTGTTCTCATCGTAGGAACTGTAAGTAGACTCCAAGAGTATAGGTTGGGGTTTTTTTGGTATTTTGGGGTTTTTTTCCTGAAGATTTAAAATGAGATGAAATCCTGCAGAAATCCACAAAGGCTTAGAAATGTTCCTTGCTGCACTTCCTCTGTATCTTTTTGCTATTAAAATGACCAAGGTTTAGGACTGAATGAACCTCATAACTGAGACTGGTGAATCTTGTGTTGAATGACATCCCACTGCTGTCCAAAAATTCTTCACTGGAAGTGCAGTATTCAAAGGGTCAGTTCTGCTGACTGTATATGACTGGTTTATGCCACCTGGGCAGAGGCTCTGCCATTTAAACCATGAATCCTGAATATTTTAAGTAGATGTCTGACTACAGTTCCGTAAATTAAGCAGTAGTCATTGCTATGACTTTTCAAGGTGAATGTAAGCCACCAGATTAATCTCTGCCACAGCTTTGATCTTGTGCTCTGTTTCTGTGAAGTGCTTGCATTCAGAGTGCAGGCTATAACCATCTATCCGCAGTCCTAGATTTACTGTACCTTCAAGCCCCTCATGCATGCTGAAGGGTCTAACTCACCTAGTTTTCAAGCCTGCACTTGTCAGGACTGGAGTCCCTGGGCTCCACAATGAGAATCTGCCCTGCTCACCACAGCACACCACTGAAGTTCAGCACCTGAATTTCTGCACTCTCAGGGACAAATGACAAGGTTATTTTGTGGCCAGACTCCCCTCATTCGATTTATTCAAATCAATAGTATTTCAGAGAAGACATAAAAGGAGAACAATTCCTGGAAGTTTCTGTATCACAAGCCCTGGCTTTTATGGGAGATTCTGAGGCCCCCTATTCATTGCTGGAATGACAACACAGTGGGATGCAAGCAGTCAAGCAGATTTCTGAAGGTGACAGAAGTACAGGGTGGATCAACGCTGTGTGGTGCACAGCTGGTTCTGCTATTCACAGGCAAGGAATAACTGATTGGGGAGATGGTAATCAATAGCAGTCTTGGCTGTAGTGACCTTGAAGCAGTGAAGATCAGACTATGAAGAGGAGTGATGAGAGGAGCAAAATTACTGACCCTGGACTTCAGGCACGTATCCTTACGTGTATTCAGGGAAGTTTTTGGTAGGATCCTGTGGGAGGACACTGTCCCAATGCAAAAAAGAGGAGGTGGAAGTGGGATAGGCTACAAAGGAAGAATTTAGAAACATTACCTAAGTATGTGGAGATTGTGTTATGAAAGCTAAAACTCACTGAGATGTGATGCTTGCAAGGAACATAAAAAGCAACAATTTTTTTTCTGTGGTTACGTTAGTAGTAAAAGACCGAAAAGGAAAATGTGGGAATATTGCTGAATGGGGCAGGTGACTTAGAGACAGTAGATGTAAACCTGACTGAGTTACTCAGCTCCACTTTTGCCTCACGTTTCATCAATGGGATCTCCCAGGCCTCTGTGATTAACGAAAAGCTTGAAGGAGGAGAAAAACAATTAGTAGTGGATGAGGATCAAGACTGGTATTACCTGAAAAAAACCTCTATATATACATGTCCACAGGTCAGGCTTCATCCAAGGATGCTGAGAGAACTGACCAATGTCCTTGCAAGGCTGCTTTCTGTCACCTTTCATATGTAATGGAGACTGGGGGAGATTCCTGATGACGGAAGAAAAGCACTCATCTTCAAAAAAGATCAAAAAAGAAAAGCTGGTGGACTACAGGCCATTCAGCATCACTTTGTCCCTGGGAAAATAATAAAACAAGTCTTCTTGGAGCACATCTCTAGGCACGTGAAGAAGAAGGTGACTGGGTTACTGAGGGTAAAATCATGCCTGACCCAGCTGGTTGTCTCTGTGATAGAATGACTGGATTTACAGATGAGGGGAAAGTGAGTGATGTCATATAAATTTCAGTGAGGTTTTACACATTGTCTTCTACCATGTTCTTGCATACAAGTTGGGACACTAAAGGCTGGGCGAGCAAACAACCAACAAGTAAAAATCCAGTAGAATGCTCAGGCTCGAAAGGTAGAGGTTAATGGGTCATACTCATATTGGAGGCTGTGCCAGAGCCCCTTGCAGCCTTGCAAGGACATTGGTCAGTTCTCTCAGCATCCTTGGATGAAGCCTGACCTGTGGACATGTATATATAGAGGTTTTTTTCAAGTAATACCAGTCTTGATCCTCATCCACTACTAATTGTTTTTCTCCTCCTTCAAGTGCCAGAGAGGTCTAACCTGGGAACTGTTGTGTTTAATGTCTTTATCAATGGTCTGGAAAAGGCAGTGGAGTGTACTTTCATCAGCTTTGGAGATGATACCAAACTGAGGAGACCAGTCAATATGCTTGCCAGAAGGGCTGCTATACAGAAGGACAGGCTGAAGGAATGGGCTGACGGGAACCTTATGAATTTCAACACGGCCAAATACAAAGACCCGCACATGGAAAGGAAGAACCCCATGCAGTGATGGAGGCTGGGAACAGCCTAGCTGGATAGCAGCTCTGTGAAAAAAGGCCCTAGGGTCTAGTGAGACAGCTAGCTGAAAATGAACCAACATGTCCTGGCAGAAAAGAAATCCAACAGCCTCTTGGGCTATATTAACAGGAGCAGAGATAGTAGGTCAGGAGGAGGGGTTATACTTCTCCATTCACCAGTCATTTGACTGCATCTGAAACACTGTGTCCAGTTTTGCCCCCCCTAATACAACACAGACATTAACAAACTGCAAGTTCATCAAAGGGCCACCAAGACAGGTGGGTGCTGAAGCACCTGCACTGTGAGGAGAAGCAAAGGAAGCCTCACTTGTTTAGCCTGGTGAAGAGAAGGCTTCAAGGAGACTGAGCAGCTGCCCCCCCACCCCCCACCCCAGTACCTATGGGGAGATTATAGAGAAGACAGGGTTTGCACAGTGGTGCATGGAAGGAAGATAAGAGACAATGGGTGTAAGTTGAAGTAATATTCATAGTGAATATAAACAGAAACTTTTTCTGCAGAAGCAAGGAATGGAAAATTGGTTGCAAGGAGGTTAACCAGATAAATTGTGCAGTCTCTGTCTATGCCTGGTTTCAAGACCAAACAGGGTAAAATCCAGAACAACCTGGTCTGACCACAGAGATTGCCATGGTTTGAGCAGGAAGCTGGACTAGAAATCTCCATAGGCATCTTCCACCCTAAATTGTTGCAAGATCCTATCCTATGATCCAATGATCCTAGCACAAGAAACTGCTTATATGGCTGGGTGTGTGTGAGCCTCCTACTGTCACTCTTCCTCCCCTTGAGAACCCTAGTGGATTTGAACTTCCTGTACACTTTTTCAGGGCCTTTCTTTCCTGCGTGTTTAAATAGAGTGTGTTCCTTTTCCACATCAAGCTTTTCTTTCGTATAGAACTATCTTCTGATATCTTTCTCCTGGTGGCATATCAAGCTTGATGCATATAAACCCCAAGAAAAAGAAAGCATTGTTTCAGCAGTGGGGATTAATTGCTGTCCCTAGTGTCTTTAGTTTTTGCCGGTAGTCTGCTTTATCTTACCCTTTTAGTTGAGGCTGTTAGCAATATAAAGTCCATAAAGATACATAAAATGCTTGGAACATTAAAATATTACACTGGCCAAATATAACACAGCATCATAGCTTCTGTCTCTGATCATTGACATTATCATTATGCACACCAACTCCTGCAAAGATAACCTGATAAAATGGGTGACCTGATTAAGCACTTCCTGACTGAACAGAGGGTTCCGTATTAGTAAGCTTTCCGTTGTGCTTCTGCATGCTGCGGGAATGATCTAAAAAATAAACATCCAAAGAGAAAAAAGCTGGGAAAACTTACTGTAAAGCTATGGAATATAAACTGTGTGTTTCCACATAAATCAAGAGGAGTAGAAATGCAATTCTTTATGTAAGCAAGAAGTTAGGTTCACTTGCATGTTGCAAAATCTTTTTCAGTAGTGTCTCCTTAGAGACCTTAATTATGCAGTAGTTCATACTAAATACAAAATTTACTTGGGAAAGAGGGAGCAACTACTAACATCATTGAAAACAGGTAGAGAGATGGTATCAGTTTATATTGTGAGTGCACTAAGGCATTGGAGCTGAATCCCAGGAATAATGCCATTCCATAAACATTGAGGCAGCTCATATCAATATTGTGCAAAAAGAAAAAATCACTTGAGTGTAATACAGAGATAAAAAGACATGATTTGTAAGGACTGTGTCATAAATTACAGGTTAATAGGATGTCAGACAGCCTAGACACCAGGCTATTAGCACTGCCCAGTGAGGCTCATATGTTCTGGATTACTTGACAGACAACTCTTATGTGGGTGTCCATCTGGGAAGATCAGGCCCATAGGAAGCTGGGCTATTAGCTATATGCACAGAATCAGCATCTGAATGTTAGAAATAACCTAAATGCATTTCTTCATGTTGCACATGTTATAAGAGACTTAAATTGTTACTACTACTGGCTCAGTTTGTGTGAAGAACTAAGAAAAATTTGGCCTAGAAATACAAGTCTACAAAATTAAATACAGCATCTGCACACTGTACCCCTGGTAAGTACATCTGTTATATCCAATATGCGGAACAATTGTGTGGTATACTGTACTTACTTCAAAAGGCTTAAAGAAATTTCATCATCCAGCTTTTGTATAGTTATATACAGAGAGAGTTTGTTCAAGTTGTTGGAATGTCTAGTATTGCTGAGTTATCGACAACACATTGTCTACTTGGCAGGAGGGCATGGAGAGCAGAAACAGCACTGAAGAAGAACAGAACTGGGAAAGTAGCTACCTAGGTGTCAAAGCATTTAAGTAGAATCAAAGAAATCTGTAATACATGTTTCAGTTGGATTGTCTTTGAAAATGTCAAAATGATCATAAACAAGTCCTTGAATTCCATGCTCTACAGGGATCACAGATTAATGCATAAACACATAGGACCTCACTATGTTTCTGCCCTTGTGCCATGGCATATTGCATAGCAGCAGAGTACACACTTTCCTTGTTTTAGACATCAAATTTTGATGCTCTAATTTGTGTTGATGCATGGAATTATGTTCCTTCATTTATTCATTAGATAACTTTGGTACTTAACATCAGTCCTCCAAACTGCATCTGTTAGAGGTCTAGAGTAGATGATGTAAACATTGCAGTGACTGTGTTTGCATGAAGAGACAGACGTTTAGTTGCCCTAGTCTCACTACACTCCAAAAATATGAAAATATATTAAAAAGGCAACACACATTCCTCCCAAAAACACACCATCACCCTTTCTTTTCTTGGGAAGGGATCACAGGTTCATAGGCAAGGAGATATTTGTAGAACTTTCCAACTGATGTGCCCTGAAAGCTAACA